>LPNX011044091.1:842893-882325 GCA_001517045.1 Pseudotsuga menziesii | reverse complement strand
ATTGTTTAATTTGAATTTGGAACAACTGCCATAGAATCAATATGAACAGTACACTTGTCTCGTGCTCATGCAATCTAGAAAAAGTATAGGTGCTTGTCCACCCCAAAATCTCAAATAAATACACATATCAATGTAAATATAGATATTTTAATTTTTTATTTATTAAATGGAATGGTCATTATAATGATGGTGGTGGTGGTTAATGTTTACTTAGACCAACTCTGGTCTATCGTACTTTAAGAGGATTACTTGGATTGCTATAAAATTGCTGTTCGATGCTCAAAAATGTTAAAATAAGTGTACATAGCTCACCATAGTTTTGACATGTTACAAGGTTAGGGAGGTTTGTAATGTAGCAAAGATTATGAAATTGTGGTCTAATGTGAGTGTACGTGGGTCATTCTAAGAGAAAGTGACTTTCATCTTCAACGCTCACAGTCTCATAGAGATGGAAAGTCCTTTCCACCCACAGTGTTTTAGGATCTGTCTAGCATCATGTTTCACTATGAAGCTCATGGGAGTTCATTATTATCTTGGCTATATTGATATTCTTTTCCGAACTAGTTAACACAAAGATATATTTTTGATCTTCCAGATTAGGGTTAATGACCTCCTTATAGTATCTTAATTTTCTTTTAACCTCTAATTCTTTCTCGCCCGACATTTTCTCTTTAAACTTAGATGTGATAGTATTTTTAATGCTATTGATATCTTGCAAAGTGGCATTTTCATCAATTCCCCGATAATTTAACCAAGCCATGACATCTTTATACCAACCTCTTTTGAGTTGAAGTTGGTCTTGACTAGCTTTTAAGCAATTTTAGGAAGCCTTTGGTCTCCCATGCTATTTAGCTTGTACTTGTACATCATGTACCTAGTCATAATGATGCTCTCGATGGGGGAAATACCCATTTCTAGAAGGAGAATAGCATAGGGTGTGTTGTTTTTAATTTTGAGGCTATACATTATGAAACTATTCTAGATTTGTTCAATCTTTTGCCATGATTCTCTACATATGTTGCAACCCCAAACTCCACAACTGTACAAGATAATGGGAGTGGCAATAGTTTCAAAAATAAACTTCTTTTTATCTCACATCACAAGGTTTGTTGATTTATAATTGTTTTCAAGACCAAAATAAGCTTTCCACCCTTCATTAATCATTTTCTCAACGCTATAGTTCTAGTTGAGTTTGCGATGAATATCAATTCTGAAATATTTGTCGAAAGACACTTCGTTCAAGTTATTATTGTCATATACAAAATTAGCGTAAGTAAGCTTCTTGGACTTGATAATCATAACTTTTGTGTGGTTGGTTTTAACAATCATACCCATATTATAGCAGAAATCCTTGAGAATCCTTAATTGCTTATCAAGTTCAAAGGTGCACCTTTCCATGAGAAAGATATCGTCTGCATAGAGGAGGAGAATGATGACTATTCCAACGAAGGTCGTGCCAGAGCAAACTGCTTCTTCTAAACAACCTTCTAGCTTATCGATGTACATGCCGAAAAGGGTAAGGGAGAGGGGGGAACCTTGCTTAACTCTAATATTACAATTAATATCTTTCGACCACCCCTCAATGCTCTTAAATTTTGCAATGAGAGTCTCGGACAACCTTATCTCAACAACTCTCAACTTGAAAGGAACCTTTAGCTCTTCTAATCTAATCCACAAATTATTTCTAAGTTGCATCAAAAGCTTTCCTAAAGTCCTCAAAGAAACAAAAGAGATTGGATTTTCTATTACGACAATCCTCAACAATGATCCTAAGTGTAATGAGATGGTCCATGGTAGAGTGATGTATTTTAAAGCTCACTTACCTTCACTTTCTGGCCGTATGTTGGATTTCTTTTATAAAATGATACCATAAAGCTTGGCTAAGAGAGGGAAAATCATAATGGTTCGATAATTAGAGGGGTTATTTTTGTCATCACTTTTAAAGATAGGAATAATGAGGCTCCGATTCCAAGGATTAGGGATGCCTTGCTTTACCTCTATATTGAAGAGTTTGTGGATATGAGGAATGAGGAACGAGGAATGACCCTCCTATTTTGAAGATTTTTGCTTGGTATCCTTCAGTATCCCTAGCTTTTCCATTTGCAATGCGCTTAACCAGGGATAATTTTAGGGGCGAATTTTAGCCCAGCGGGCTATTTTTCCATGTTTTTCTCCCAAAAAAGATTTGCCATTTTGCATTTTTTGAAGCCCTGTTTCGCCTAATTTTGATGGGGTAAATTTTTTTCACCTTAAAAATCGCCAAATTATTATATAAACGATATACAATTCTTGGAAATTAAAATATTTTTTGAAAAATATCGCCAATCATTTTATAGTTGGCGTTTTAAGAATTGGTAATATTCGCCAACATTTATACACTTTTAAATAAGTATGGTTCCTTAAAATCATCCCTGCGCTTAACCCCAAAACCAATGTCTTCTAAAGAAAAAATTTATTCCTCTGTAAGGAGGGTTTGAATGTTATCAATGACATCTGGGGATTCATAAAGCTTTTTGAGATAGTCATTCCAATCTTCCAAAGAAATCCTATTATTAGCTTTAGTTGTACTAGTTAAAATCTGCCTCCATAATTTCCTAGGAGCTACCTTAGAGAGGTGTAGAAGATTTTCTACTTTTTATTGATAAGTGCATTTTTTTCTTTTAATTAGAGCCTTGTAACTTTTTAGCTTGTTTTTTTTTAGAGACTCTTCAATAGCTTCCTTTATGGCTCTTCTTGGAATCTTACATTCTTTATCATACAAGGATTTAGTTCTTTAATTTTTCTTTTTAGTCAAAACTTCGATGGAGAACTTGTTAAGGGAAGACAGGAGGATCATAGTAAACTTATTATAGAGTTCTTCTATATTGTTTGTGCTTGATAGAAGAAACAAGTTGTTTTTTAACTCATTTATGAAAAGATCATCCTTATTTATGTCGAAGCTAATTGTTTTTTACTATGAGAATTTTCTTTTGTGGGATCGCTATGTATGAAAAAATTGAGTGTTACAGTTAAGGGTCTATGATCTGCGTCAGGCTAGTGGTCATTTAAAAGTCTAGATTTGTCATTATTCTGTATAAAGGGATATTGGATATGACATAATCTACCACATTGGTGCCAAGCCCATGAATACAATTTATATAGCTATAATTTTGCCACTTCATTAGACCATTACAAATTATAAGATCTTGAGTACTACAAAGCTTGATTAGCTCGAAGTCGAACTGTTAGAGTTAACCGTGACTCGGGAATGCATCAAATGGTTTGGGTTTCAACAAATGGTTTTGGGCCCATGGGATTTGGTATCCCATGGTATTGACCCAACGTATTGCATGCAATGAAGCCTATAAAATGCTTGGCACACTCCATTGTAATGTGGACTGGAGGTGAGTGGGTGAGCCCACTTGGCCGGTTTGGGCCAAGATAATGAAGATCTTCATTGGATAGTTTTTCCCTCATGAGGTTTTCTAGGTAATTGTATTGTGTTCAATGTTCCCATGATCGATATGTTATTATTATTGTTCTCTCTTATTATTATATGCTCATCAAAACCTAACAACTGGTATTAGAGCTCAGATGAGTTTGTGTGATGGAAACAATTTTTCTATATCTTGTGGGACACCTTTGAATTGATGACCAATCTTATGGTGGTTCGAGGGTGGGAGCCCTCGAGAAAAAAAAATTGGCCCGCTTTTTAAAATCTAACAGTGTGAAGATTATCATATGTCCACAAAAAAAAGGAAGTTGGGCTTGCCTACAGAAGCAATTGTTGGATAACATGCTGGCTAGTGAGGTATCACTGGCGAAAGAGTGTCATGAGAAGGATGGGGATTCGAAGAACTGTAGTGTGGATCCCAAGGTTGGAGATTCGTAAGGCATATCCCATGGAGCAAGGGAGGCACACGTGTACGGTGGGTAGTCGTGTGGAGAGGGCCTTAGAACTCGATGAAATTGCTACCCATGGAGGAGGATGCATGTAGAGGTGTAGTTGTTGTCTGTGGAACATTCATGGAAGATGTGTCACAAGAGGTCTATGGAAGTGTTTGAGCACATGAAGCTTCAAGACCATGGCTCTAGAAAGCGTAAGCACTTGGATCACATCATATGACGCACCTAGTTGATGGAGGCTGCATCCACAAAGTTCATGATCAAATAAATCAGATCTAGAAGGAATTGGAGGCTATAACTAAAAGGAAGGAGACCCACGTGAGGCTTAAATACGAAGAAACAAGTTCAAGCAAGTAGACCCACGATTTTGAATGCCAAGAGGGCCATTGATCTATTTCGTGGATTGAAGCATGTGGGTGAAGAGAAGGTCCGTGCTCGCTTTTGCAGGCCGCGTGAAGAAGGAATTCGCTTCGCTTCGTATTGTTGAGCATCTCTAGTATCATGCCCATCTATGTGAATGTGCATGTGCAGTTCATCTTGCACAAGATATTGTGGTAGCGATTGAAAGAAATGCAATTCCAAATCATTGAGTAGAACTGCCCTTCATGTTCATGAATGAAGTTTGCAGTTATCATTGAGTAGAACTGCCCTTTCTTGTTCATGAATGAACTGCCCAGTTCTTGTTCATTGAGTAGAACTGCCCTTTCTTGTTCATGAATGAAGTATGTAGAGATCGTTGTGACTTGTAGTCATCATTTTCATTCCATTGAATCAGTTGAAGAAAAGAACCACGGTGAAGTGAGTTTCTACTAGAGACAAGGGTATGGTCAATAGAGACAAGGGTATGGTCAATCTCTAGGATTATGTGATGGATTGGGTCTTGGAAGCATCAACCATAAAGAAAGATGCATACCATGGATCAATTGATGGATTTGAGGGTGTTGTGTGATGATATGTACAAGTAGACGCGGTGTTTAAAACCTTTGGTTTTATAATAAACATTACAGGTTGTGAGAACATATGTGATTCATAGTAAATGAGGTCCCCTGGTTGAAGGTAAGCAAAAATGAAGCAGGTTGAGTGCATTATGGAGAATGGCAGCTACTACAGTAGGCATTCACGTGGACCAATGGTGATAAGGTACACAAGGAGGCATGGCAGATGACGAGCAAGAAGGCAAGCATGGAAAAGCGAGAGGATGAGATAAATAACAATAGATGGTGATGGTGAAGTCATTATGAGACACATAAAAAAAATAAATATATTATTATATTAATGGAGTTGAAAATTGTAATTGCATGTAAATGGGAATACGATTGTAATTGCATGTAAATGGGAATACGAAAGATATAGCCTCCACCTCCATTCCTTAGACTGAAAATATAATTTTCTAAGCCATTGTAAGGGCAATTTTCATCTATATTGCTTTTCTTATTAAAGTTAGAATTAATAAGGGTGAAGTAACATATTGCTATATAGGTTTTTATAATATTAATGTGAGAAATATTTTTCCAAATATGTTGGTTGTGAGGGTCTTTCTTATAGAACTTAGTATGGGGGGAGACATTTTCCCTAATGTAATAAGTTGTACCACCAATTCCTCTACGACATGATTATTTGTTCCAAATCGACCATAGGAAAACTCCTTCTATGTTAGGAACCTTAGTTTCCTTGTGCTCCCAGGTTCCAACAAGAATAATAATATCAATTTCACTCGAGATCCAACTTAACTTGGGGCCTTTGTTCCATGGGAATCCTAAGCAATTCCAAGAGAGGATTTGGAGCGTGTCATATTGCTATTTATTAATATCTTTTTGGTTTTTTCCGCTATTAATGTTTTCCTATTTCTAATTAATTCCTATTTTCCTTCTTTCCTAACTTCTTTTATCTTTTGAAACTCCTTTCTTAATTCAACTTGGTCTTCTGAAATGAGATCTTCATTTATGAAAATTCCTAATCCTTTTAGATTGGAGCTTTTGCTGAGTATGCCATACTTATGGTCATTAGAGATAGCTTTGACCCAGATTAGGATTTATTTATTCTCAATTAGTTTCCCCACATCTTTGCTTCTGTGAGGAAGGTTGTTTCAATTCATAGCCTATTATGTAGTTCTTCCTTGACTACGGCTAGTGTATCCTCTTATGCTTCTTCTTTTAAACAAAAAATTACAAGGTTCAAGGCTCATTTTTTGCACTCATGGTTTAATTCTAACAACTTATTCATTTCTTCCTTAATGGGCTTGATGTCTAATTGACCTTCTAGACTATTTAAGGTAGTATTTTTAGTTACTTTTTCTTGTATCTCTTTAATCATGTCTTTCAATTTAATATTTTTTGACGTATCACCATCTCCTTGATGGATTGAAATTTTAGTTTCTTGGATTTGTTTTTCCATTACGTGTAATCTAGTCTCCATTAACTCCATCTTATTCTCCACCACTTTTTTCTTATTGTCTAATTGTTTTTTAATCTTGGCTTCAAAAGATGCAAATTTATTATCAAGCATGGTTGCAAGTTTATTTTCTAGCATCGATGCAAATTTATTGTCAAACATGGAAGTAAATTTATTTTCAAGCACGACTGCAAATTTATTTTCAATCATGGCTTCTAACTTTGTTTCTAGTTTAGCATCTATTTATTCTCTACTTTTCTCTAATAAGTCTATACGATCAATGGGGCTTTGTAGGGTAGTTGTGCACGGTCTCCCTTTTGCAATTAACTCCATCTTATTCTCCATTACTTTTATCTTATTGTCTATTTATTTTTTGATCTTGTCTTCAAAGGATGCAATTTATCATAAAAAATGGTTGTTCAAGCATAGCTCCAAATTTATTTTCAATCATGGATTCTAACAATGTTTGAATATTAGCATATATTTCTTCTCTACTTTTCTCGATTGAGTCTATATGACCACAAGGGCTTTGTAGGGTAGTTGTGTAAGGTCTCCCTTTTACAAATTTTGGAATATGCGGTGAATTGTTCTTATATATGTATATGTAAATATAAATGTGTATATTGTAACGAACATAAAATATATAAATATTAAAAATAATATTAATAGATGATTATTAATTAATAATTAATAATTATCAAAGAGTCATGACTGTAGGTTGGAAAGTCATGAATGGACATATACAAGTCTGACCATTGTAAATGTATCATATCAATTTATATATTTTTATGGCTTATTTAATATTCCAAGTCTTTTGGCAATATTATTTGTGTAAGCGAATAAATATTCGCATCAGTGGTATCAAAGCGGTAAATATTACTCTATGAGCGAATAAATATTCGCTACAGTGGTATCAGAGCGAGGTTACTATTCAAGCTTCTAGGGTTTCCCTAGAAAATAGGACCTTGTCCTTAAAAAAAAATAAAAGGTAAAAGTAACCCCCCCAAAAAAGAGGGTTTAAAGAAAAAAGTGAATAAAAAAAAAAAGAGTTAAAAAAAAGTGAAAATAAAAAAATAAAAAAAGAGAAGGGAGAAGATCCCATAAACAAAGGCTCGTGGTTTTATAAAACAAACCCTTTTTGGATATTAAATAATAAATCATACCTTAATTAGGTTGAGTTTAGTCTTAAATTCTCTTTATTAAATAACATAAAAGCTAGAAGTGCATAAAGATGTGAGATTTGAACCTGGGTGGGAAAGTTAACAATCATTCCTCCCAACCACCCAATCTACTCACATTTTACAAAACTTAAGGGAAATTAAAGATAAAAAAGGTGCATATTAATTGATACTAAAAAGCAAGTGAGATTGAACTTAGGTGGGAAGTCAAAGGAAAAACAAAATCGAAAAAAATCGAAGACCATCATCACCTAGTGTGGAAGAAATCAGAGATCATGGAATCCGGTTTGCGACTACAAATAGAGGAATTAGAAGCCAAATTAAAGCGCTATCGAAGAGACAATGAAGAATTACGGGACATAAATACAAAATCAAAAATGTTGATTAAATTACATAAGATTCAAAAAGAGCGCAAGGAACAAATAATTTCCGACCAAAACAATCATATAGAAAAATTGTTGGCCCAAATTAAGAAATTAAAAGACGAAAGTGATTTCAATCAGAGACGAACAAATCAAGATATAGAGAAAGAAATAAGTGATTACGAAGTAGAAACAATACGCTTGAACAAAATCGTTAACAACAAGGATGAAGAACTGACACACATACAACGGAAATTAACAGATCAAGAATCAATGGTCGACCAGTATCGACAACAGATAAAAGTTCTCCAACAACAAAATAGCGACTCTAAAAAAGAACACAAGCTAGAGATCGCAAAGAGTAATAAAATAATATCCAACAATTCTAAAGAAATTTTTAGATTAAGAAATCACAACAAAACCCTGATTACAAAAATCAAAAAATTGAAAAACAACAGCAAGAGGGAACAATCCGGTGAAGACCTCGAAGGAAAATTACTAGAAAAGCAAGAAGAAAACCAATGTTTAAATAATAGTAATCAGGAACTACATAACCAAATCAAGGAGCTAGAAATTGAAAAAAAGTCACAAAAGGAAGGAATCGAAAATATCCAGAATCGTAACAATCTACTAGATAACCAAGAAGCACAAATCAAGGAAATGAACAAAGTCTTCGTTGCAATCCAAAAGAAAGAAGAACAAACAACACCTACACCTTACAGACATCCTAATTATAATTGTCATTTTGACCAACGACAAGGTCAAAATGAATATTCACAGAAGACCTATGTGGACATGTGAAAATATCGACATACCAAGCAACAATTGAGACGAATTGTCCCACAAAAATATCTCAGAGCTTCGATAAAAATAGATCTTGGATGGACCACAACAAATACGATGCGACAATTCTCTTGGGGAATTCGTAATTCGTATCGGATCATCTCCTCAAATGTCGCTAATACAAAATGAAAAGAATTCCGAGATGACAGATTAAAATAAATCAGACATTAATTTCAAATACATCTTTGAGGACAAAGATTCCCTTAAGGGGAAGGCAATGTAACGAACATAAAATATATAAATATTAAAAATAATATTAATAGATGATTATTAATTAATAATTAATAATTATCAAAGAGTCATGACTGTAGGTTGGAAAGTCATGAATGGACATATATAAGTCTGACCATTGTAAATGTATCATATCAATTTATATATTATTATGGATTATTTAATATTCCAAGTCTTTTGGCAATATTATTTGTGTAAGCGAATAAATATTCGCATCATATATCCATATTTATATGTATATTTACACACACACACACACACACACACACACACACACATACTAACAACAAAAAAGTTATGGAAGCTGGTTCGAAACCCGAACATGATGTGGGGAAGGGTCATGATTTCTAAATACTGCTCAGGTTCAATTGCAATAGACTGGTTTAGGAATCTAGTTAAAACACATAAGAATGGATCGATAGGTTGGAAATCCTTGGTACTGGTTTTCCCTTTAATAGGGAATTGGACTGCTTGGAGAATAGGCAATGGAGAAAGAGTTAAAGTGGGGGAGGACCCATGGGCAGGTGCTGGGAAAAACTACAAATTGTCAACTCAAGTCATTCAACATCTGAGAACTCAAAGAATCAAATATTTAGCAGATGCTCAAGCTCATAATTCTCAATCCAGAGGAAAGAGGGGCTAGAAAACTTCCCAGGACCTCGAATTAGTTGGAGCACAAGCCGTGGAATGGAATAGATATGTCAACAACCTTGTCACCAATTTTTTTCACCTAAGTACAGAGCTAGACAAACTCATTTGGTAAAAAAATGTGAAGACAGGGCAATACACAACAAAACTCGGTTATGAGGTGGCTATTGCCAAGTAGGTAGAGGGCGAAAAAATATGGTGGTGGAGTAGATTAAGGAAAATTCACAGTCCTCTGAAGACCATCATCACCATGTGGCTAGCACTAAATAACAAGTTGCTTACCTAGGAAATGTTGAAAAAGAGGGGTTTTGAAGTCCCATGGATTTGCATGTTATGCAAAGTGAATGTCAAACAGTCCTCTCACATGTTTGCTTTGTGTCCATATGCAAGAAGCATATGGAAATCCACGGTGCGGAAGCTCACAACTAACAGAACATATGAGAGATCAGACGTTGTGCCGGAACAATGCGCCCAAGCTTGGTGGAAAGACAAGGCGGTATGTTGTTATGAGGCTTTTCCAATTCTTTTTGTATGCAACATTTGGGAGGCCCATCTAGATCAATATTGTACAGAATAGGTAGGTACCCCTGATGTTACCACTGCTTTGTTAATGGAAATGATACAGGAACATAAGCTCAACCCAACTCAAAGCAAGAAAATAGTTCTCATAGCACCAATCATAAACAAGGATTTACCATGGGATTTCTTTGACGAAGCGAGTCAAGGAGAGCCTCCCCTTGGAGGAGCTGGAGTAGTCATAAATTTATCAGCATAATTAAAACTAGGCATCAAATATGCCATTGGTCAAGCAACCAACAACAAAACCGAGCTAGCAACACTATGGGCAGTTTTGAAATTGGCGAAAGATAGAAAAATACAAAGCATTCAGATATATGGTGACTCAAAAATGTAATCGATTGGTCCAATGGAAAACACCTTATCAGAGCACCACATATACAACATATATTGGCCGAAATTCAAAACTTGAAAGAACAGTTTGGGATGATAGTTTTCTCACACATTTACAGAGAATTGAATACAAAAGAAGACACTCTATCCAAATAAGCTCTTGCAATTCAGCGGGGGAGATAGAGATAGAAGAGATCTCAAATGGGCATTTTGCCCAGTCCTATGAAACAATCTAATTTCTAAACTATAAAAGGTCAAATGATGATTAGATAGGAAAAATGTGGCTCTTTGTGGATGGAAGGTTTTTGTTAACACACAAGAAGAGCAAGTTTTCCTAATGTATGTGAGAATCTTGAGTGGCTGAACATTATGTAAGCTCATTCGAGCAGTTCACGTTTATTCAATGAATAAAATATTTTTTCTCATGAAAAAAAAATACATATATATGTATATATATATATACATACATACATACATACATACATATAGCTACTTTGTTTTCTTATTCTTCACCTTTAACCTACCAAAACACCTTTCACTCCTTTCTTGGAAACGTTAGATAAGATACACATAATCTGGTGGTGATTGGATAGAGCTTGTTCTCTTATTTTTCTGTGTAAACAGTCATCAACCCCCAAACAATGTTTACTCTGCTTTCATTCATTAATCACACACTCTCATAGGAGTTTTCATTCCATTCACAGATATTCACAATAATAAATAAATGATCTTTGCACATCAAGGTTTTCATGCAAGGAGAATCCTCAACATTCCATTACACAGCAAACCTTATTTCCAACACAGTATTTAACCAATATCTCTATAAAAGTGAATCACAATTCAAACTTTCCCACACAAGAATCTCATCTTCCTGTAACCTCTAATTGCTGGAAGTTCTTATTCTAGTTCTTAATCTCTGTTTCCCAATGTAATTTCTTTGAACAATATAATTTCCAGATCCCACCATTTTGTGACTCTTTTGTCATAATTTCTTGTTGGGTTAGACTTAATTACCAGCACCCAAACACATCATTGCCACATTCCCCTCTTTAACACCTTCAACAAACACACCCTTCGTCTCCTTCAATCGATTGATCAAAATTCTTCCTTCATGAAGTAATTTCCTTTCGTACCTACTCTACAGGATTCAACTACACGAAAATATATATACGCAAACAAAAATATGCACATTTTCATAAACATACCATCAATTACTTAATATCCAATAACACATGAATATCAAATCATTTACACAATAATTCCATGGCAACTTTTCCTTTTCATTAATAAAGAAAAATGTGCATACCTACTCAGAACCTCACATTCTGGTTACAATCTCTTATGGCCCGTTTTTACATTTTCTTGAACATGTTCCCTTCTCTACTCTCTACCTTCTTCTAAATACCCATAGGCTACAATATTTTAAAGGAGGTTGGTGCTTCCAAATTGCAAGAACCTTAACAAAATTATAATTGACAAATAATTACAACTTCCTACAAAATTAACTTTTAATACTATCTTTTAACTAATTAATATTCTATATGCTTGATTACATGCACATGACAATCCTATCTTCTTAACTAGAAGCATCAGGTTCTGATTTGATTTAGAGGGAGGTTGATGCCTCGGCATTAGACTCCCAAGGTAAAAGAAAAGCATGACCTCCTAGTCATATGCCTTCAATCCTCAATCCTACCGGATCCCACATTTTATGTTGTAGTTGATCATATTCCATTGCCTTGTTGTTGCAAGCTTGTACATTCAATTGTTCCTTAATTTCGACTGCCTTCTTCTCCTCATTGTATTTCTCTTTACAAGATTTCTTCATAATCTCCCATAATTCATCAATCTCTTCATCCAATCAGTCCCTCTATTGTAGATTGTTATACACTTTGCTCGGAATGTTTTCTTCACATATAAGATTATCAAAATTGTTATCATCCATTTATCTTGAAGTATTCAAGGCTTCCAAAATCCTCTTCCGTTGCTGCATTACAACAGGCTGATTGTTGCTTTCCTAAACAATCTCTCTTCTGGTTTGTATTTCCATATTGTTCCTCATAACAATTGTTTCTTCTACATTCCCCATAACTAAATGAAATGAAATTTCATTTTCTGGAAGCAATTTAGCTTCTTCATTCACTATCTTCAATATCTTCGAGATTTCAGATTCATCTTTATCCTTTCCAATATGCCCGACAATGTTAAGTAATTGTCTTTTTCCTTTGCTTGTGCAATCTACAGTCACAAAAAGTTCATTAGCATAAAAATCATAAGGCTCTTCAACTTTTACGGATGATTTCATCTCCCATTCTTCATGCTGATTTGATTCTGGGGAACAACCATTGATATAGATTCAACATACCTCTCTTCAATATCCTCATCACTTCCTTCATCAAAGTAGACACCCTGTTTAGGTTTGCAAATAATGTGAACTTCTTCCTTTTGCTCAGCTACTATAATCTCTTCTTTTTTCTCTTCATACTAATTTGAACTATTTGTACCCCCAATTTCTTCAACAAAATCTTCATTAGCATTTTATTCATCCCCTTCATCAAGATATACACCCTTATTTGGTTCATAGATGTGAACTATCTCCTCATGTTTAACTGCTTTGAGATTTCTCTCCTCCTTCCACCAAACACTCAAATTGTACTTGAGTTTTCTAGCATATACTTTTACTATAGGATATTTCACCTTTATTCTCAACTTCCACCCACATTACTGGTATTTTCCATCTTCCTCTTCTTGTAGCAAGCCTGTCAATGCACTAATCCTTGCTTCTATTTCAGCAAGTTTCCTGTCGAACTATATTTTACTCTTCCTCTTTATGTCATATGCTCTGGCATCCTCTCTTACTTTCTTGTGGCCTCTCTTTGAACCCTTAATATGATTTTCAACAACCACCTAGACAAGCTCCTCCATGCCCATGTTGAACTGCAAACAAAATCCTTCCACTAGTTCTCTCACTCATAACCCTTTGATCACTCACACTGCTCTCTCTATAGGCTTCCTACTTCCAATCACTCCTCCTCCTTTGAGAACTTCACTTGTTCTCTTTACTTCTATATCAACTAGAAACAATCACAACAATCCTTGATGCAAGGGTCCATTTACCACACTCTCTTTCAACTGTTACTCTATTTCAAGAATATAAATTATTTTATCAAATGCAAACATAGACCAATATCCACATACCATTTCTCCAACAATCTCTAGCATCGATTTTATCTAAAATTATTTCTTGTCTTCAAAACTAATGTTACAACACTTATCCTTCTTTCATTCCAAAGAGTAACTATGCTCTAATACCAAAAATGATGCAAGATTCGGGACAAACTAGTCAAACCACGAGTTGAAAACACTAACCAAGTCCTTAGCTTGCAAACCAATGATCCACTTCTTTTTCAATGACTGGAATGGATCCCACAACTTAGCCTAGCATGGTTAAACAAATCCAACTCAGAAATAAAGAAAATAATTAACAAAACTACAGGAACATGCAAATCCTAAAGTGGGGGAACAATGCTACTTTGTTTTCTGATTTTTCACCTTCAACCTGCCACAACACCTTTCACTCCTTTCATGGAAATGTTAGCCAAGATACACTGTAACACCCCGGTTTTGACCCTGTTTGCATTAAAAATGTATATGATGTTTATATCGTATTTAATTGTGGTATGGAGCTAAAGGCAAAATCCCCACCATTGATTTATCGTTTTAGGTTCGACGATTAAAATCGTTGCCGATGGTATTTCGTGCTAGTCGACACATTATAATTTTGGACATCATGTAAATTATGCAATTTAATTAAAAACCCACAACCAGCTATGCCAATGCAACATTAAAAGAGATGGGGCATGATTTCCTAAGGATAATGGGGGGGGAGGAATATTTAACCCCTGAGCCATGGGAAAAATACAAATGTGAATAAAAGTACCCAAAAGAGTTGGCAACTACTTTCTTGTCTTATTCAACCAACCACTTAACTCTCCAAGGGTGGTTGGGTAGCTATTGCCTTGGGGAAAGGGGAGTATGGGAAGCCGTTAATTCTGGCAGGGCTGTCAGAATTTGACCACACGCTTTCCCAAGGGAGATCTCTCATCCATTACCCTCACGTGGAGGAAGGGGGCCGCATTCTTCACTCACGGAGGTAGTCGCAGCTCACCCTCACGCACTGGCAGCTGCATTTTTCCTCTTGCACATAGGAAGTTGATTTCCTCATGTGGGATTTCCATTCGGGGAGCAATCCATTTTTTTCCATTCACGTTTTTGCAGGTTCTAGAGTTTTCCCATGTCTAGGAAGTCGATTGGGCAAAGCTCAATGGATGGGCTCTTTGTCTGATGGATTTGCTGTTGTTTATCCTCATTACCGGACTAAGGCAAATAGTTTTTGTGTTGCACAACGAGTGGGAGAAGAGACCCACGATTTCTTGGGCGTTGTTGAGTCCATTTTGGCCACGTTAGGGCCAAAACATCCATGGGAATTGAATTGCTGTTAGGGCGTTGTTTTCACCCATTTTGGCAATTCGTTTTGTTGACAAAACAGTTTCCCTCAGCCCATAATTGGGTATCTTGCTGTGTATGCATCTGTGCTTTGGTATGAACTGAATTGGGAGTGGAAATGGGGTTTGACCAGCTTGATAAACCTAGTGTGTGAAGGATTCTCAGAGACAGATCTAGGGGGTTGGTTTTCTTCTTTGCACACCCTGAATAGCGTTGGAAGGGAAGGCATAGCCCGAGGGACTATGTAGCAGAGAAGTGGTGCTTCCTTGTGTTGGGTGTGTAGATGTTCTAGAAGCCAAGATATATCTAGTGCGGGTGTCCATAGCTTTGTGGTTAAGCTCACTAGCTTAGTAGTCAGCCTTTCCTGCTCCTTTGTATCATGTTAAACCCATCTATGTTGGCTTTGCTGAGTTGTGTTGTACCCTTAGCTATGTGTGAGCCTGCTAGTGTTCCTTATTCCTTGGGGGAATCATGCCCAGCTCGGGGGTGGCAGTGATGTTGAGAGATTGATGAGCACACTGGCCTATGGTTGGGTGGAAAGTTGCAGGGACATAGCTGGTTGTGGGACAAGCTTCGCTTCCAAGATAAGTATTATTGTGTTTAAAATCTATGTATTTACATTTGCTAATGAATTAAGATGAACATGTGAATTAATGGAATGGATTTGTTTCCACTGTATGTTAAATATTTATGCATATCTGCATGTTATTAGTTCAATGCATTTCATTTTATGTTTATGGGGCTAGTTTCCCATATTAGATAGCAACATAGTCGCGTCCTCTCTCCGGTAGAGGGGTGGGGACGTGACATACACACAACCTGGTGGTGATTGAATAGAGCTTGATGTCTCTTCATTTTTTGTGTAAACAATTATCAACCCCCAAACAATGTTTTCTCTCTGCTTTCATTCAGTCCACATGTACTCTCAAGTACTCCAGTTCATGGTTCAACCAAGGATTAGACTCGACGATTTCATTTCACTCTTCAAAACTGAAGTAATTAACTCCACAAAGTTGTGCTTCAACGTACCAAATGATAACAATGCTTTCATTATTTTTAATACCCAGTCAAAGTCCAGAACCTCCAATGTATTCCATTCACATAGGAGTTTTCATTCCATTTACAAATATTCACAATAATAAATAAATTACCTATGCACATCAGGGTTATCATGCAAGGACAATTCTTTGCATTCCATTACACAACAAACCTTCTTTCCATCACAGTCTTTAACCAAGTTCTTTATAAAAGCGAATCACAACTCAAACTTTCCCATACTTGGAAATCTCTTCACATGAATCTCATATTCTTGTAACCTCTTCATAGGAATCTCATATTCCTGTAACCTATTCACAAGAATTTCATATTATTGGATGTTCTTATTCCAATTGTTAATCTCTGTTTCCCAACATAATTTCTCTCAATAATATAATTTCCAGAATCCACCATTTTGCAACGCTTTGATCACAGTTTCTTGTTGGGTTAGAATTCATTACCAGCACCCAAACACATCATTTCCACGTTCCCCTCTTTAACGCCTTCAACAAACGCACCGTCCGTCTCCTTCAATTGATTTATCAAAACTCTTCCTTCAAGATGCAATTTCCTTTCGTACCCGCTCTACAAGATTTAACTACACAAAAATCTATATACACAAACACAAATATGCATAGATTCATAAATATACCATTGATTATTTAATATCCAATAACACATGAATATCAAACCATTTACATCGTAATTCCATGGCAACTCTTCCTTTTGATTAATAAAGAAAACTATACATGCCTACTCAAAACCTCATGTTCTGGTTCCAATCTCTTATGGTATTATTTTACATTTTCTTGGCCATCTTCCCTTCTACTCTCTATCTACTTCTAAATTCTCGTAGGCTTACAATATTTTGAAGAAAGTTGATGCTTCCATATTACAATAACCTTAACAAAACTATAATTGCCTACAAAATAATTATAACTGCCTACTAAATTAACTTCTAATTCTATATTTTAACTAATTAATCTTCTAAAAGCTTGGATTACATGTACATGAGGATCATATCTTCTTAACTATAAGCGTTAGGTTTTGATTTGATTTAGAGGGAGATCAGTGCCCCTGCATCAAAACCCACAAGGATTGGGTGGACAAGGTATGGTCTAAGCATTTTGATTATGCCCCTTGGGTTCATCTGGTTTGCTTTTGTCAATATAAGGCTCTTCCAATGACTCGTGGTTGGGGTGTTTGTATAGCACAAAACAAAACATTTTTTCATAGTAATCACTCAACCCCAGAGGTGCTCGTGGATCAAGGGTTTAATACTCTTTCCTATTTTCCACTAGAAAAAGGAGTTGTTGTTATTATATTCGTATAGGCTAAATAAATTGATAAAACAAAGCCATGGGATTTCTTCAATGGAGCCTCAAGGGGATATATTCGGGCATGTGGGGGAGGAGCGATCTTTTTCATCAATGAAAATCATTTTTTCAAATTAAAAATGGGCGTGGGGCCTGTGACCAACAACTATGTTGAACTCATGTTTTTAAAACTTCTTCTTTATGCATTGAAAAAGGGCTGCCGAAACATTAAGACATTTGGTGATTCTATGAACGTGATTAATTGAGTTTTGAAAGTGCAACATTGTCACAATCTAAATCTATTTTTGCTTGCATTACTCGAAGAGGTTGGTCATATGAAGGAGTATTTTGATTTATTTTCCTGATGACATGCATATAGGTAACATAATATGGATGCCGATGCACTATCTAAAGAAGGTGTTTTAGTTGGTTTACTGGCAATGGATGATCCTGGAGTTTCGAGATGGAGCCCATTATGAGTACTACCACAAGCCTTTCATTGAAGATCGGGCTCCACCTGCACCATGATGAAGAAAGGAACTTATGCATCTAATATGTTTATGTGCTACAAATCAAAATATGTGCTAGCCGCATATTGCAAATCATAGGATGCCCTAGCCGCTTATCAATAGTAGACATCATGACCAAACTCGACCCAATCATACTTTGTGCTCTGATTTATCTTTGACTTTGCAAACTGGTGGATATGCTTCTTGACAGCAGAGCTTCAATATGGCCTCATCTTAATACTGTGATAACCCTTTGCTAACTAGATTTACTATGTGGTCAATATATCTTAGATCGGTCTAATTTGCTCACTAGATTGGCCTCCAATAAACATATTGACTTTTATTATTTCACCAGTCCCCAAATCACACTGCGTTGAATGTGTTCCAGATGCTACGAGAACCCTAATAGTTGTGTTGAATATATGCTTCAAATCACAATCAGTGGTTCGACCTTGAATATGCTTCACTACTTCTATGTTGAATATGTTTCAAATCACAGAAGCCCTTAGTTTGAATACCACAAAGTTTGATACACTTCCACAAAGAACTCCTTCAAGATTATTAATAACTTTTGCAGAAAACCACATAGTTGATACACTTCTGCAAAGAGATTATGTAGAGAGCTGAAAAGTTGATATACACATTCTATCTACACATGTTTTTATAAAGTTATAAATTATAAGATTTTTTTTAATCAAAAGATATATAAAAAATAAAAAATAAATATAATAAATAATAAATAATAAATAAATATAATAAAAATATAAAATAATAAATAAATATAATAAAAATATAGAATTGATATTTTCTTATTTGAAAGAATGTTTATGATTGAAAAAAAACATATTTTTAACAATCACAATCAATTTAATAAAAAATGTTTTAGTGTAAAATTAAATGTCAATTAAAAAATTACCAATTTGTTTTTTATATATTATTATAAATATTTTATTGTAAAATTAAATCTTAGTTATTATCAACATCAAATAAAAATAACTATAAATAACAATTAAACATAAATAAATAAATAACAATGTCCATCTCTGCAAAATCTAAAACATAATTAATACAAAATAAATAAATAAGTCACAGTGATCATCTATACAAAATATTTACCTCTCTTCAATGTGGGACATAGAATTGAAATACAAGTGGGTTATCTTTACATCTTCAACGTGCGACATAGAACTGAAACAAGTGGGTTATTTTTACTCGATATGTAATTAAGTTTATTTTATGTTAATAGTGCTATAGCTTTTAGTATTTTTTTTAAATATTTAAGTTTATTTTATGTTAATAACAATTTATCATTAACAAATGGGTTTTAAGATTTTTTTTTTTATAAATATTTTGTGCAAATATGTTTAATATGTATGCAGAAGCTTAAATAGTATGATGCAAACACATTATTTTCGATCACAAGTTTGACTTATATATATTAATGAATCATGCAATAAATGTAATTATTTAAACAAGTCAACTATTCAACCTAACTTATCAATTTATGTCTTTACTTTTTTGTTTATAATTTTTTTTTTTTAATCATTTTCATTTTTTTAATAATGTATTAATGTTTTGATGATGATGATGATGGGTAAGGTTTATTGAGATCAACTTTGGCCTATCGAACCTTAAAAAGGATAATACTTGGTTTACTTTGAAATTTTGTTCCTGTGCTAAAAAAGCTTGCCAAGAAGCTTTCCAAGTTCAATATAGTTTTGGCAAGTTAGGAGGTTATAAAGGTTTGTATTGTAACAAATACTATGAAACTCAGATCTAATGTGGGTGTAAGCATGACACTCTAAGAGAAAGTGATTTTCATCTTCAACGCTCATAGACTCACACAGATGGCAAACCCTTTCCACCAATGGAGTTTTAGGAATAGACCCACGCCCTGTTTCGCTATGGAGTTCTTGAGGTTCGTTCTAATCTTGGCTATATTAATTTTGTTCCATGATCTAGCTACTACCAAGAAATACTTCTGACCTTCCAAATTAGGATTAATGACCTCCTTATAATATCTTAATTTTCTCTTAATCGCTAAATTTTCCTCACACCACAATTTCTCTTTAAACTTAGAAGTAATAATATTTTTGACATTATCAATGTTATGCAAAATGTTGTTTTCATCAATGTCCCAATGGTTTTTCCAAGCCATGGTATCTTTACACCAACACCGCTTAAGGCGTAGTTGGTTTTAACTCCAGTTTAAAGCAATTTTAGGAAGTCTCTCATTTCACAAGTTATTTTTATTATGCTTGTACACCAAGTACCTAGTCATAGCCATGCTCTCGATGGGGGAAAGAACCAATTCTATGAGGAGAATATGATAAGGCGTATTGCTTTTAATTTTGAAGTTATAAATTATAAACCGCTTCTGGATTTGCTCAATCTTCCTCCAAGATTCTTTAGAAATGCTACACCCCCATACTTCACAACCATACAAGATAACAAGGATGGAAAGAGTTTCAAAGAAGAAATTCTTTTTATCCCGCGTGACCAGATTATCTGATTTACAATTATCTTCAAGACCAAATTAATCTTTCCACCCTCCATTAATCCTTTTCTCAATGTTATAGTTCCAATTGAGCTTGTGATGAATATCAATTATGGGATACTTGTAAGATTTCACTTCCTCTAGATTTCTATTATCATAAATAAAATTTGCATAGGTATCTTGCTTAGATTTTATAATCATGATTTTTGTCTTGTCGGTGTTAACAATCATACCCATGTTAGAGAAAAAATATTTAATAATTCTTAATCTCTTATCTAGATCAAAAGCATGCCTTGCTATAAGAACAATATCATTAGCATAAAGTAGGAGGACGATAAGTATCATAGCTAAGATTGTCGGCGCAACTTGATTCTTCTAAACACATTTCTAGCTTATCAATGTAAATGCCAAAAAGGGTAGGGGAGAGGGGGCAACCTTGTTTAACTCCAATATTTCAATTTATATCAGTTGTCCACCCCTCATTATTCTTAAACTTGGCAATGACCTTTCATATAACCTTATCGCGACAACTCTCAACTCAAAAGGAACCTTAAGCTCCTCTAGCATATTCCACTGGTTATTTCTAGGTACTATATCAAAAAAATTTCTAAAATCCACAAAGCAACAAAATAGGTTAGACTTATTATTAAGACATTCCTCTGCAATGATCCTAAGCGTAACGAGGTGGCCCTAGTTTGAATGATGCCTTTTAAAACCTGCTTGTCCTTTAGCCAGCTTACCTTCCATTTCTAGCCATTCATTAATCTTATTTTATAAGATAATACCATATAACTTAGCTAATATAGGGCTAGTCATAATAGCCCGATAATTAGAGGGGTCATTTTTATCACCCGTTTTGAAAGTACGAATAACGAGGCTTTGAGTCCAAGGTGTAGGAAACCCTTGATTGACCGTTAGATTAAAGAGTTTGTGGATGTGCGGGATGAGGATATGCCCTCCAGTTTGTAAGATTTCCGCTTGGTAGCCTTCAATATCTTTGTCTTTTCCATTTGCTAAGTGCTTAACCCCGGAATCTATGTCTTCTAACGAGAAAAATTCTTTCGTTGTAAGAAGGGTTTGAATGTTATCTTTGATATATGGGGACTCATAAATCTTTTTAAGATAGAAAATCCAATCTTTTAAGGCAATTTTATTGTCTTTATTTGTTTTGCAAGTTAGAATTTGCTTCCATAATTTCTTAGGAGCCACCTTGGAGAGGTGTAGAATATTTTCCTGCCTTTTACTTAGATAATACCTTTTTATTTTCTCTTTTAATTAAGGCTTTGTAGCCATTTATCTTGTCCATTTTTATTGAATATGTAGTAGCTTGCTTAATTTATTTTCTTGCATCTTTACACACTTGATCATACCAAGGGCTGGTTCTACTATCACTTGTTTTAGTCGATACTTCAATAGAGAACTTGTTAATGGACGATGAGAGGGTTGTAGCAAAATTATGGTAGATATTTTCTATATTCTCCATACTAGATAAAAGAAACAATTCATTTTTTAGATCATGGAGAAAATGTTAGCTCTATTTTTATCGAAGATCAGGTGTTTTTGGAAATGATAGTTTTCCTACTTGGGATCGTTATGCATGGCAATATTGAGAGTTATAATTAAAGGTCTATGATCATAGCTGAGCTCATGGTCGTTGAAGAAGTTGAAATCTATTAATTTGTTGTATAGAGGGATATCAAATATAACACAATCTACCACACTACTTCCAATCCCATGGATACAAGCCATCAAGCTAGAGTTTGTCCATTTTGTGAGACCATTGCAAATGATAAGATCTTGAGCACTACAAAATTTGACCATCTCAGAACCGAATAAATTTCCACCTAGATATTCAAAACTTCTTTTGTACCTATTAGCTAGCTCGAGGTATTCGTCTAACAAAAGAGGATTAGGGTTGGAATAATTGCTTAAAAGAATATCTTGGTTACTGGAAATTCAAGCATTAAAGTCACCTATCAAAAGGATACTGCCTTCCTTCCGAAAACTAGAAACATTATATTCTAAGCCATTATAAGGACAATTTTTATCTAAATTGTTTTTTTATGATAGAAGTTGGAATTAATAGGGGAAAATAAAATATGACTATGTCAGTTTTTCATCATTAATGTCTGTGATCTCTATCCAAATAAATTAGTTGTAAGGGTCTTTCTTATAAATCCTAACATGTGGGGATATGTTTTTCCTAATGTAACATGATATACACCCAATGCCTCTACGGCATGAACATTTATTCCATATTGACCATAGGACATATCCGTCTATATCAGGGACCTTGGACTCCTTGTGTTCCCAAGTTTCAACCAATAATATAATATCAATTTCGCTCGGGATCCAACTTAACTTAGGGCCTTTGCTCCATGGAAAGTCTCGACACTTCCAGGAGAAGATAGAGAGTGTGTCAAATTGTTATTTATTACTATCCTTTTGGTTTCTATCTCTAATAACATCTTTCACGTTTATGATTAATGCTCATTTTCCCTCCTTCCTAGCTTCTTTTACCTTTTGGACCTCCTTTATTCATTCAGCCTGATCCTCTGGAATGAAGTCTTCATTTATAAATATCCCCAAGCATTTTAAACTTGATGTCTTACTGAGTATGTTGTATTTTTGTTCGGTAGAGCTAACCTTAACCCGTATTAGCCTTTTTTTATTCTCAATTAATTTCCCCAACTTGTTGCTTCTATGCTTATCTATGATCTCTATATCATTTAGACATTCTAATTATTTCAATTAGGAATGCTTTTTTGTCAATTGAATATAGATTGCATGGTTGGGAGAAACATTGTTATACTCTTCATTTGATTTTAAATCTCACTATGTAACATGTTACGTAATTGGAAAATCTTTTAGCCTTTCTAGATGTCCATTATATATATATATATATATATATATATATATTAAGAATTGTAGTGAATAATTATTTTGAATTGTAAATTATTTGATGAGTTATAAAGTTAAGAAGGTTGGTATTATTAAAATATTAAAATTTGATAGAAACAATCTTATGATAGTACAGTCTCAGCCTAGGGAGAGGAGCTAGGGTTTTAGGCAGCGAGGGATTGTTGACCTGTAGGGAAGCGACGATTGAAGGAAAATCAACACCAGGCTGAGAAGGTGGCATCATTACGCCCTGGCATATTGGTGAGTTTGGAGGGGCAACGCTAGGAGGGCAGTGTACCCTCCCCCTTTCAATCTCGAGGAGATGGCGACAGTCAGGTAGCAGATGGATAGACACAGTGGTGGGGAGAGTGAGAACAAGGCAACTAGCGATGTGGAGACATGATCTCATAAGTTGAATATAGGACAGGGTGGCTTTCTCCCAAGAGCCCAAGCGATCTCGACCCTTCATATTCAATCATATAAGGTAAGAGAAAAGGTAGAACTATGGAAGGAGAAAGCACTGATTGGAATATTCGTTGAGATATGGTTCGATGGATTAAAAGTAACTAGAATCCCAAAGGGAATTATGATCTACACCTGGGTTCTAAGGGATTCTTTACTATAATATTTTTCAACCAAGAGGATTGTGACATGATTCTTGAAGGAGGTCCTTATTTCTTTTTCTCGGTAAGGCTTTGCCTTAGACCATGGAAAGAGAGGTTTAAACCGGAGAAAGAGGATATGAGGGTGGCCCCGGTTTGGATCCAACTGTTCTCCTTCCTATGTGAGTACTGGGATCTATATATCTTGCAAGATATAGGCAATATGATAGGAGAATTCGTAAAGATATCAGAACATACAAAACAATAGAGGTACACCGCTTTTGCTCGTATCCGTGTCTATATGGACCTATCTAAAGAACTTCTAGAATCTATCAGCCTAAACTAGGAAGATGAGGAATGGGTGCAACCAATAGATTATGAGAACATCCCATTCAGATGCAGGCAGTGCCATGAATATGGCCACTTCAGTCGAAACTATCCTAATATGAGCCAACAACCCCCTCAGAATAGCCACCCTCAGGGGGCTGCTAAGGACAAAGAGGGTTTTGTCCAAGTCCGGAGTAGGAAGAAGACTAAATCGGGTTCGCAACAAAAGCAAAACAAGGATCACCAATGGGGAGGGTTAAACAGTAGCAATACTTTTAAGATCTTGGAGGAGAGGGGAGAAGAAGAAGAGGAGAAGGGGATCAAGGCAGAAGCCCTGGAACTACCAAAGGAAGGAGAAAGAGTCGAGGTAGGTAATAAGCGGGAACCAGAGGAATGGATAGAGGCCATGGAGGAGGATAGAGCCAAGGATATGGAACTGGGGGAGTTAGACCTGGATGAAATTGAGAAGGAATGTGAGAAGAAGGGGTATGCTTCTAGAAGGCAATTGGAACTCCTCCAAGAAGCGATCATTAAGACGAGGGCCCGATAAAAACTTAGGATAGTGTTGGACCCTTAGAAGGGGATCAAAAGGAAGTAACCAGAGGATGATATGAAATGAGGGAGAAATACAAACAAACATAGAATAATGGAGGTAGGGGTCAAACTCATAGAGTCATGCCAATACCCAATGATAGTAGCATATTTTTCTGAAGTGAATAGAGTAAACCAATGAAGATAATATCCTGGAACATAAGGGGATGTAAACATCCCAGGAAAATCAAGATAATGGCAAGGAAGTTAAAAAAGGAAAAACCAGATATCTTTTTTTTCACAGGAGACAAAGTGTGAATTAGAAACACTAGACAAGTTAGGACAAAAGATTTGGAAAGGATGTAAGGTTATGGCGGTGGATGGCTTGGGGATGGCACGAGTATTGGCCATACTATGGCACACAAACTCAATATGTTTGACTGATTGGAGGGAGAATCATTTCACATGGTTAGCTAGCTTCACCATTCTTGAATCTGGGGCAAGGGGAACTCTTACGAACGTGTATCGCCCAAGTGCTTTTCCCGAGAAACCGACTTTTACAAAGTTCTTGAATTGGATAAAAGATCAAATAGGTGAAAGTACATGGATAATGGGGGGGATTTTAATCTTATAACCTCTCTGGGAGAAAATAAGGGGGGATGAAGGTATATGGACAAATTCCAAGAAGCTTTTAGAGACTTTGTGGAACAAAGTCAACTAGTAGACATGGAGATTGGAAACAGATGGTATATGCGAAGAAACCAGCGAGGAGGAATACACAACGTGGCATTTAGAATAGACAAATTCCTTGTCTCAGAGGACATAACCAGAGGAATAGGAGAAATATCACCTAGTGTCCTCCCAACAACAGGTTCAAACCATTGGCCTATAGGACTACAATGGGAGTGGTCGAACAACCCAAGTAGGAAACAATTTAGATTTGAGCAATTCCAGATCAAACATAAAGACTTTTGGGAGTTGGTACAGAAATGGTGGCAGGAGATGGTTCCCCCTATGGGGGTATGGATGTATCAATTCTAGCAGAACCTGAAGGCTCTGAAAGCTAATATCCGCACATGGAATAAATAAGACTTTGGGAATATGTTCTAGGACAAGAAAGGTTGATCGAAGGCCTATAGGACATTTAAAAAAGGTAAGGAGGAAGGGTGGGGAGAAGAACTTAGATAGTAGGAGAAAGGTCTTCTTACTCAACTTGAAGCCCGAGAAAGACAAGAGGATATTTTTTGGAAACAAAAGTAAAGTAACCAATGGCTTCAAGAAGGAGAACGAAACACCAAATTCTTCCACAACACGGTAATCCAAAACCGTCAAAGGTCAAAGATTCATGAATTAAGGAAGGCTGGCGGTGTTCATGCATAAAATAGGGGGGAGATGGAAGAAGAAACGGTACAACAATTTGAGGGAATCATGCCTGAAGATAAAGCAAATAGGCAGTAGGATATCAAAAAAAAACACCAGACTCATACCAAGGGTTGTCACCCAAGAGCACAACGAAATGTTGGTCAATCCCATCGACCTTTAGGAGGTGGAGGAGGATATGAACCAAATGGCTCTTAGGAAGGTGCCAGGACTAGATGGATTCACGACCAACTTCTTCCATCACTTTTGGGACTTGATAAAACAAGAATTTTGGGAAATATTGGAAGAATCAAGGAGAGCTCAGGGAGTCCTAAAGGATTTTAATGCTACTTTCCTGACCCTCGTGCCCAAAGTGTAAGGAGTCGACGCCCCTAGAAGGTTGAGGCCCATTTCCATATGCAATATTATTTATAAAATCATCTCAAAAGTAATATCTAATAGAATAAAGCCAATACTTCCTAGCCTTGATCAACCCGGAACAATCAGGGTTTATAGAAGGTAGACAAATTTTGGATGGAATTAACCTGGTTCATGAAACCATTCATTCTCTGAATTCTACCAAAAACCCATGCATGTTAGTTAAATTGGACATAGCTAAAGCTTATGATAAGCTAAGCTGGCAATACATGAGAGGTATGTTAGGGGATTATGTTTTTAGAAGAGAATGAATTGAATAGATCATGAATTTGGTTACCACTCCATTCTACTCAATTCTATTGAATGGCTCTCCCACCCGAATTATGAACCCAACCCAAGGGATTCGACAAGGGGATCCCATGTCTCCCTTCCTCTTCATCTTAATGGCAAAAGAGCTCAACAGGTTAATATAATACCAATCGTCTATAATAGAAATTAGGGGGTTAAATCTCCATGAGGGGATGGAAAAACATACTCATCAGTAGTTTGTGGACGATACTATGTTAATGGGGCACCCTTCAGTCCAAGAGGCTCGAGCCTTCAAGAGAAGTCTGACGCTTTTTGCTAAGGCTTCAGGGCTCAAGGTCAACCCTAAAAAATCTCAGGTCTTATTCTTCAACTCCTCTAAGGTTGCCCATAGGAACATATTTCAGATCCTTGGATTCACCAAAGGTGCTCTCCCGTCAAAATACTATGGAGCTCCGCTTCCCGAAGGAACCAACTCCTCTTGTTGAAGGAACCATTAGGAAGGTACCCTGATAGAATTTAATTGATAGGATGAGGAGGAAGCTCATGAGTTAGACGCTGAGACCTCTAAACCTACCAAGTCATTTGGTCTTAGTCAAAATAGTTCTTCAGGCGGTGCCGATATACCTCTTTTCGATTGTATCGGTTCCAAAGGTGATTATTAAGGAAATTCATGACCTTCAAAGATGTTTCCTCTGGGGAGGAAGGGAAGAGAAAGCCAAATTTTCCTTGGTGAGGTGGGATAAAGTCTGTCAGCCGAAGGATAAGTGGGTGGTGAGCAAAATTCAAGGAGTGAATATTTGGTGGAGATGGTGTAACCAAACCTAAAAAACATGGGATAAATTGTGACATGTGAAATATGCTTGAGACAAGTTAACCCGTGACTTAGTGAGATACAATGAGGGGAAGGTTGGGTCACACATATGGAGGAAGGCTCAAATTAACAAGAAGCTGGTTCAAGACCACAGTTTTTGGGAAATCAGAGATGGTAGGTTTGTGAACTTCTGGGATGACTCATGGAATCAATGTCCAAAACTAAGGGAAGATCCCAGATGGCAAGCCATCAGGGAAAGTGGACTAAGAGAAGGTAAAACCAGGGTGTGCCAATATTGGATGAAAACAAACTAGGTGATTATAGGAAGTGGTCGAAGAAGGAGTGGTGGGAAACAATAACAATCAAAGATGATACTACAACCTTCTTGGACGTTCTTAGGGAAAGATATATCCATAGGCATGAAGGGGTGGACAAGCTAAGATGGGGTTATTTTCCAAAAGGAACCTTCAGCATCAAGGAATATTACGACATCAAGACAAGAGGAGGGGAAGATAGGGAAGAAATATTACAGAAGATTTGGAATATGAAGCCATGGAAAAAAACGACCACCTTCAGCTGGCTGGTTGTAAAATGAAGGATTCTGACGGGGGATAATCCCAGGAAGCGGGGGATCCATGGCCCTTCTCAATGCCCTCTATTCCTTAATGACGAAGAAAGCATGAATAATCTCCTAGACGGAAGCCCCTTCTCCTCGTCTCTATGGGATAGGGGAGCGATGATATTTCGTAGAAGTGACCAAATCCGGGGACAACCAGACCTAACCCTTAAGGAATGGAACGTAAAATCATGCAAAAACCCGATCCTAGGCACGCTATGGATGATGTTACCATGTATGTTGCTTTGGATTCTTTGGAAGGAACAAAACAATTACATATTCAAGGATAAGAAGTCCAACGGAGAGGAAGTCTGGAAGAGGCTAGTCCATAACCTTCAAGAGATGGTAAGAGAGGGATCTCACGGAGGTAGAGGGATATGGATCTCACGGAGAGAGGGATAAGGATCTCACGGAGGCAAAGGGATAAGGATCTCATGGAGAGAGGGATAAGGATCTCATGGAGGTAGAGGCTCGTATAACTGCTGGATGGGGAATAGGCAGGAACGACCTTGATGGGCTAATGAAAAAAACTCGGTTTGTCATCCATCTAGCCCAAAATTTTAGTCTCCCTCGCAATCATAATCTTTCAAGCTTAACTTGGACGAAGCATCAAGGGGAAATCCAGGAGCTACTAAGTATGGGGGTGTTCGCAAGTATGCACCAGGGGGTATTAGGAAAGTCTACTATGAATCCATCGGGGTTGATACTAACAACTTTTCCAAGATGGAAGGTCTTATATTTTAGGGCCTCAAGCTCGTTTCCAGAGAGGGCTGGTTCCCGGTTACTGTTGAGGGAGATTCCAAAGTCATCATCCAGATGACGAAGAAACTGTCTATGGGTCAATCGACAGAAAAGGTTACCACCAATTGGCGTCTTCTGAGCAGGCTTGAACCCTGAGTTGTCTCATCACCACCTACTCTGCCCTATCCTTTAACCACGTCAGGAGGGAAGCCAATAAGGTTGTTGACCTCATGGCTAATATAGGGGTAAGGGAGGTCGGGACCTAAGGGTGGGAATACTGGAGGAATGTGGGAGGGAAGAATGGGTGAACCAATGCAGACACCTGGTGAACGTAGATCATGCGGTGATAGGACAAGTGAGAGAAAACATAAAGGTGATGCATAGCCATGACAACTAGCATCAAAGGGACATGACAAATGTGTCAAGCAACCTACAATAACCATAGAACAAGGGTGGGAAAAGGTCCACCTACTTTCGATCAGGGTATGAGAAAGTACGAGGACCAATGAATGAAGAGATATGGATAGGATACGATCCAGTACCCAAGAGCCCGATTTGTTTCCACAAGACCGCTTGATCTTGCTAGACATCTCTTGCTAGACGTAAGGATGGCGCCAAAGAGGCAAGTTAATGTTGGAGTTGGGTTGGGGTCAGGTTCTAGGGGGCGAGGAGGAAAAGGGAGCATTGGTGGAAGAAGGGGTGGAACTAGGGGAAGAATCACTCGGGCTCAATCCCGGGCCAGAGTAGTGACCACTTTCTTCCGGGAGAGTATACCTTTGGTGGTCTGCGACGAAATTGAGGCTATTGAAAAGGAGTTGTGGGAGGAGGTGCAGAAAATTCCCATGGAGGAAATTCGATCGAAGGTGGAAGAAGGGGTGATGGATATGGGAACCACTGCAGGGAGGGCATCGAACTATGACAGGATGCTCATGGTGTACTGGGTCATGAAAAATATCATGGCTCATGTAGCCATGGATGGTGAGGGAAAGCGCCAAGGAAATGAGGAGCATATTCATGCTTGGAAGGAGCATCACCAGGAAAACCGTCTGATGCATTGTAAGATTGATCTTGTGGCGGCCAAGATGGGCTTGAAATTCTATGCCCCTAATCTGGAGAATGCTGAGGTAGGTCATACCAGCAAGAGCGGGAACCAAAGCAGGCAAGCAGAGAAGGAAACGGATCCGAAGGAGCTGAAGGAATCTGGGAAGGGTAAAAGCATCGAGTTGGATAGTTCAGTGGTGAGAATGGTGGCCAAGTTCCTGTTTGAAGTTGGATACATATAGTACCTTTTTGTGTTTTAGCTACATCCTTAAGTATTTTTAGATTAACAGTAGAAGTATAGGCTAGTTATAGAGTGGACATGATCCAATTTTTGGAGTCCCAACCAGAGTAGTATGGAGATGTTTTGATATTTTGATTGCTAGAAATGCTTGCTAAACATGGAACTCTGTAGGAGCGATATGTAACCAATATAGTCCTTTTTATTTACACACAAAAAAAATTTGATATTATTAAAATTGTGATTTAATGTGGTAAGATATTTTAAGAATGAATGTTATCATTTTCAACTTTTTTAATGTTATAAAGAAAACACATTATTTCCATTCACTATATTAATTTTTTTTATCCTCTAATCATTTATAACATTATCTTAATTTTTTTAATCATCTCATTCTTTATGCCTCACAATTTTTCTTTATTTAAAATTAGATTTAATTGTGATTTTAGTTGATTACCCAATCACTTAAACATGGTTTTGTATTATGCGTAATAAGATTGCAGAATTAAAAAATTAAAATAAAACATTTTCCATGTCAACCATGTATCATTTCTAACCTCGAAAAATCACAGCATTTTACTGATATAATTTAATCCATGGATGTTTCTTGGTTGGATATTTAAATGTTATCATAACGTTTTTATTTATATTTTGTGTTGAAGATGGTTGTCGGAAGAAAGGGAGATCTCCTCAACTTGCCTTGTTGTTGTCCTTGCCGCAGTCAGGGTTATATAGTAATCGATACACCCGTTGAACAAGTATTAGTTTGAGTAACTTTGGCTCTACTCTGTCTCGTTCGACTTTGCTCATCTTCTTTACGTCTGGAAACTTATTTTCTTCCCCATGACCTGTCTGAGAGGTACCTCCCGTCATAGTGCTGGGCATGACACTGGTAGAGAGGCTGTTTCTCCAAGGAAAGGCAAGGCGATCAACAATGGTTATGACAAAAATGTCACGGCCCCTATTTGCGTGCTCATTGATGACTAAGAATCTGGTTAGGTGGTAGATTTTCTTGCTACAGGTAACTTCGACAACCAAATCAATTTTTACTTATTGATTAAACACATGCTTGACAATCTGGTAGAAGAGGTGATGGCCAATTCGACCTCTGCCACTACCTCCATTATGGATATCAAGGCCCTTCTAGTGCACTTGGATGCTAAATAGGAAAGTCTCGATGCCATCATTGTCGGTGGCAAGTATTCTCTGGAGTGGTGCTAAAATTTGCATAGACGTTATGCTTCTGCAAATCCCACCACCTCTCGGGCTGATTTGGATGGTCTAGTAGATGCTCACCCTGGGGGGTCTTCTTCTACGCCTACGGTTTTGCCAATTTTAAGAGAAATGATGGCTGGGGCAACCGAGAGCTCTAAGGCTTTGGTGGTTACCATCGTGGGACCAACTCTGCTTGACTCGGGCGTATCCTCTAGTTTGGCTTCTCTTCACACCACCTTTCCTAATCCCACCACCATTAATTTCTGCATTTCAAGAGGGTCCAAACTTCTACTAGGGGCGCTTCTCTCTGTCGCAAAAACGAGCCTCTGACGCCTAAGCTGCCTCCATAGGGATGGGACGATGACTTCTTCGGCAGCTGCCCCATTGTTGAAGACAAACCCAACCCCCCAAAGGAAGAAACTATTGGTTCTGATGCCCGCCCTTAGCTCCCTCGGCCTTCGTCTAAGGTTACACCCTTTTTTGTTACACAATGTGTTTTATTGCTCGACTATAGTCTATGTTCAGAATTGTAAGTGTTTCTATGGCATCTAGCCTCTCGGGACTGGCTTGGTTCTTCATGCTACTTCTCAACCTAGCTATTTTGAGCGTTTGGGTTGTTGGTTCCGCCAACCTAGAAATACAGTGCTAACAACTTGCCATGTAATATTTTTTGTACTCATAATATAATTTTTGCTGCAAACTTGCCAAAAATAAACAACATATTAACCGCATATTAAACAATTCAATTTTTGAACAAATATTAAACATTATCAATCTTGGAACAAAAAAATATAGAATAACATATATAACATGTTAATCATATTCGGTTTAACATTTTTAACCACATGAACAAAAACACATGAGATAGCATATAGGACATGTTAATCATATTCACTTTAAAGTAAATTAACATCCTTGTTCTCATATTTTGGTATATATGTACTTTAGTTTGAGATTCATATTGAATTGGTTCCTACCTATTTGACAATATATCATATTTTTCACACTATATCATATAATTATGTAATGCATAAGTGTCTATTTCACAATATATCGTATCTTCTGCACAACTATGCCATACTTATTAATTACCTTCTCATTTAAAGCCAATACTATGCTCATAATTTAACTATCCCTATGCAAAGCGGCAGGGACTAGCTACTATGTAGCACTTGTTAATATTTCGTATCGGGAAAAGACGACTGATTATCTTCATCATTTGTTACCTTCAATCGAGGATTGGAAAAAAGTATCTTAACACATATACTATGTTTAAAAATAATTATATTTAAAAAGTTATTAAATAAAAATTTAAACAAAGTAAATACTTTATTTTTTTTCCATAAAAAAAATCATAGTAAAAAATTTTATTGAAAAATTTGAACTATATTATTTATTTAGCAAATGAACCTTCCATATAATTTTTAACAAATTAAATTTAACAAATTTTGCTTGTAATAGATTTTGTTAATAAATTCTATTTTGCATCATATTATAGTTAATATCCTTCCTCGGATTATATCATAAAATTGTCCTTAAAACTTTTCAGTAGATATAACTTTTGTTTTTGCACAATGGATAATCCACTACAAAACTGGTATGGGAGGCCACAAACATAAAAATTCCTTTGCTTCATATGCAAATAAGTTGGATATTAGTAGGTTCTAGATCAATCTCCTTGATGGAGTCTTTGTTTATCTCCCAAACTTTTGTGGATCCTTCCACAAACTATAGTCCCCATTTTGAAAGATGATCTTCCTAGGCATTTCAGTCACTATATATATGTTGAAAAGAGACATCATCAAAATATTCTAACATTCTACAAATATCCTCATATATAGACATGAGATAAACATTATTTGGTTTCCTTTTAAGGAGAGCTAGTAAGTCACAAGTAGTGAATCCCCATAGACTTGTAGAGATTTCACCCCAAGAAAGGTAGCCAACTTCAGAACCATCAAGATTGTGATATGTTTCGCCCTATTATTGGTATCCAATCCTATAACAATTGCAAATTTATACCAATGGCTATCAAAAATGAACAATAGGCCACCAACATACCCACTACTAGGTCTACATTATGCAACACCATAAAAAAAACCATACCTTTCACTTGTCCATCAACTCCACATCATTCCTTCTCCTATGGGTTTCCTTTTGAATTCGAGGGAAGTGTTCCAAGATAGAAAGATTCTTAGCATCATAAATGAGTGGAGGAATAAAAGTATTATGGAAAATCATTTTATTACGGGCTATCCAAGCCCCCTACATCATAAGGACGGGTAGGGATGTACAGGACAAAAAAACTGAGTTGTTTAGACACCTTTCAAAATAAATATTTTATCTCATCCCCCTCCCAATAAAACCTAACACCTGTAACCAATGATACATCCACATTTCTGTCATATATGGGAAGCTAATAAATATATGATTTATAGATTCAACATCAAGCCTACAAAGGGAGCATCGACTAGGACCAATGCCAAAGAACCAAATAAGGTGATCCCAAATTGGTACTTTGGTTGCCAATGTAAGCCACATGAAGAGTTTAATCTTTAGGGGTGTTATAGCATGTTTTTGTTTTCTATTTTTGAACCATTTGCTTGTCTTAAAAATATGATTTTTCTTATTGTTTTAAAGTTTTGACCTTGTTTTCTTTTAAAATATTTTGATTTTAGGCTTATGTTTATAATTGATTTAATAAGTTTTCTTTTTAATTTTTGCTTGACTTAATTAATTTCATGGTTTTTATGGGCTTATAGGATGTATATATTTCAGAAAGGTTCTAAAGAAATATCATAAGACCTTATTTAAAGTTATTTACCAAAAAACAACACTTTGTTTGGAGTTTTGGTTAAAAAAATCATAAACAGGGATTCCTGTAGTGCAAGCCAGAAAAAGTTACACAGAGGCGCTACAAGAAAGTCACGCAAGGTAAAAATCATTATTTTTGGGTCAGTTTCTTCGGGATTCTCACACATGAGATGTCAATCACATTGTGTGATAGATTTGATACGTGTCTCTTGTAGTTTAATCACTATGGCAGGTGGAATATCGCCGTGAAGGCAGATTTTGGCGGTTTCTTGCAGAGCAGATGTAATAATGATAGCAGAGCATAATGAGACAAAGGTGTATGGAATTATGTTTTTACCTGAAGTGCACGAAGAGCAAGTGAAGATCGTGACGAAAAATCAGTGCTTGGTAATTGGAATTTTGAAACAGAGCGAAAATTAGGGCTTTCAGCAGTGATTGGCTGGAGTGGTCAAAGTGGTCAGAGGAAAGTGGAGCATGCAATTTGACATCTAACAATTGAGATAACAAGATTCCAACAGTCGAATTAGTCATCTTTAACAGGTAGTCCACGAGCCATTACCAAGGTTTATTAATTTGGGGTTTTTTCTGAACAAACGACTAATGACAGAATTGATGACAAAGTATTAGTTTTTAACCTAATCCATGTTAAATGATGAATTGTTAATCAACGGGTTTAAAGTATTCATCATTTAAACAAAAGAATTCAGAGTAGGGTCTTTTGGGTTTCCCTATATTGTATTCTCTGTCAGTTTATCAAAATTTGAAGACAGTCAGGCTGTGGTGTATTGATAGAAGCCATTTAGCCATATTTCAAAATGAAAAAGAGTGGAAAGACTAATAGGGCAGAACCCTCCGACTTAAGCCGGGTCAAAAACTTTCCAGATTGTGCAAAGTTGTTTGCAGAAGTAGGATGGTTAGGGTTCTTCGAAAAGATTGAAGGTTATCATTCATAGGTTTCTTACAAGTTTGCTCAATGTCTAGACAAGGATGTAGTGTCTTTTGACACCTTGAAGTTCAAATTAACCAGAGAGTTACTAGCTGAAGCAACATGGATTCTGGATGAGGGAGAGTTTTAGTTCAAAAAGGTACCCTTCACCTTTAATGCTCAGATATATTTGCTTCCTGGTGTAGTAGCAGACTGGGGGAAAGGTGTTCCCATTCAAAACTTTAAACCTGAGTGGATTGAGCCTATTAAAATCTTGCAAAGCTATGTCACCTGTGAGGGTAGATTTGCGTTTGTGTTCAAGTATCATTTTAGATTCCTTCAACATCTCATTCATGAATCTAAAATGAATCTTCCTTTCTTCTTTTTGAAAAGCTTACAGAAGATGTCATGTAGGGTGAGAGAACACCAGGATCATACAAAACAGAGTCAGTTTTTCACCATGGGCTCATAAAACTCATCATAAGTACTGTATTACAAAAAAGAGAAAAGACATGGGAGCATTTCTTATTTTGGTCAGGTTTCAAGCCCGAGCAAAAGGAACAGTCCCAAAAGAGACAGGTAGATAAGGTTCAAACTCTGACTAAGAAGCTTAGAAAGAAGGTCATAATCAAATATGAAGAAACTGATAAACCAGGAGAAGTTTTGAATCAGGAAAATGAAAACATTGAGTTTGGACAACGAGTTAATGTTGAGGAAAGCAAAGTTTTACAGTCAGAGATTAAAGAAGTTGAGTCAGTGGAAGATGTTTTACCTGCAGAATCTAATCAAGATGTAAAATCAGATGATTCAAGAGCAGCAACAAAAGGATGTACAGATTTCCTGTATGGAGAAAAGAGAGATAGTTGAAGAAGAAGTTCACTGCAATATTGAAGCTGAAGAACATCCAGATATCCCTGTGACCTCCATAGAGCTTATGAAGGAAGATGAAGAAATATATAAGAAACTGAAAATCCCATGGACACCAGAAGGGATGCAAACAATATTAGGAGACAAATGTATTGATTTTGAAAAGGAAAACCTGCAAAGAAGCATTAAGCAATGCAAACATCAAATTGAATACCTGCATGAAGCTAATGAAGGATTAGTGACTGCAAATAAAAGACCGATAGAAGAGTTGGAGTGTGCAAAGATTATTGAGAATTATGCTCTGTTTTTCCTGTTTTGGGTTATTTCAATTGAGTGCAGACCACGAGCTGATGGAGATGAATTTTAGAAAACAAAAAGAGGTTTTTGTTCATAAGATACCCATTCACAAAAATTTCTCTCAGTTTTGAAACCGCTGTCAAGGTTTGAAAGATTCAGTTTAATCTTTACAGCCTATTTTTCAGGGTTTTAAAAATATTTAATATTTTCCTGTTTCAGTCTTCATCTTGCGGGGAATATTATGATTGATTGGAGATGAAGTTTTAAAAATAAAGAGAGGTTTTTGTCCATAACAGACCCATTCACAAAAACCTCTCTCATTTTTTACACAGGTGTCACGAATTGAGAGATATGGAAGTTTCTTTGACACCTATTTTTCAAAAATTCGCCATATTTACTAGGAATCCGATTTTGCTATTTTTAGTCAATTAGTTGAAAGTTAGTTAATGTAACTGCTGAGTAGTTTCAAATTTGACCTAATGAAGGGAAGATAGAACTAATTCTTTGTAATTATAAAATCTGGACAATGGTACAGGGGTGGGGTTCGATTTTTTTTGCTGACAAGGGGAGGCTATCAAGCTTTGTTTATGAGCTAAGTAAAGACTCTTATGTGTTTTTTGAGGATTGAACTATGAAATATATGCACTATATGGCCTTCAGATTATTGACTGGTTGTATTTCTAATTTGTGTTAGTTACTCAGTTGGTATATTCATTTCCTATTTAATGTTTTTATGCTTGAAATGCTTGCTAACTGTGGGTGAAACTCAGTATTGTGTTTTCTGTTGGATTATGGTTTATATGTTATGCATCTCAGTCATTCAAATGCTCATGATTTAGTGTTTACTTTGGTTTTATGAATGTTTTCCCTCTTGTCTTCAAACTGCTCAACCAAAAAACCTTGAAAACCCTAGAAAACCCTATTTTATTTTATTGTGATTATTGAGATTGCGTTGGCTTGTTCTCTTGTAGTCTGGGAACAATTTATGGCACTAACATCTTTGGTGCCATTGCTGAGGAACGAAGTTGAAAACCTATTTTCCTTGGGATACTTATCATTTCACTGTTTTTGAGAGGTGAACTTAAACCAACAAATCTTAAAGACTACTTTTCACCAGTATTTCATAGTGGCTACTAAGGGAGTTGGAACAAGAAACAGACCTAGTTCACCTTTACAGCTGGGTGTTTCAGACCTAGAACAGATTTTGAAAAACAACTAGGAAAATTAAAAGGTTTTAGTCATCCCCAGCTTTATGTAGCCCTAATTAATTTGACCTATTGTCACCCCTTCCTCTTTTTGAGGAGGAAAAACACAATCTATCTTGACAAATCGATTGGCGACTCCACTAGTTCAAGATGCAGAGGACGAAGTCCATGGAAGCCATTCTGGCTCGAAGGTTTGCATCTTTCAATTTTTTCGATGTTCCAGGTTTTCCAAATCCAGTACCTACTATGGATGTTTGGGGAGACTGTCTTCCACGGTTTAGAGAAAGCAAAGAGGATAATCCTTCATATCACCTCATCAGGTTTCATCAATATATGGTTCAGTTAAATATACAGCATGAAGATGTGCTCAAGAAGATGTTCATGTATTCACTCGAGCAAGATGCACGAGAATGGTATTTTTCTCTTCCCGTTGCTAGCATTTCCTCACTGAAAGAATTCCACACATGTTTTCGGAAATATTGTAAGCATGTGTTCTCAACTGAATTCTTTTTTAAAGATTGTTGTGAGCAGGCTGATTTTTATAATACAATTTCTGATTAAAAAAATCATCATGATAAGTATAGTCAAGGATTGAAAACATATCATGAAGAAGTTGTAGTTTCATAATTTGTTGAAGATGAAGAGGTAACATTTTCAGATACTGTTGTCAAGGAAGAATTCCATGATCATTACGATAATCAAGTTGTTGTTTTAGGTCAGGTTGAAGATTATTCAAGTGATGAGATTAGTAGAGATAGTTTGGAATATTCTCATAATGATTTCAATAGTCTTAGTAATCATTTGAATGCTAATCCTGTTGAAGATCAATCTCTTGTTCAACAAACTATTGGAAATCATTGTTGTGTTAAATATCGGATTTGTATTAAAGAAAAATACAAACCTTCAGCATCATCATTCAAAATTTCCCAGAATGCTCCTCGTTATGAGGAAGAGATTAGGGTTCCAAGACAAGAATTATGTGATGAATTATATTCTGTTCCTTTTTGTTTTTATACTAAAATCGATGAAAGCTAGGCTGTTCACATTTTTAACGTTATATCAGAAGTTTCTCATATTCATGGTTATGATAAATCTGCTATTCAAAACCATTATGAAGATGCTCTAAATTTTAATAAATATGATGATGAAATTGAAAAGAAAGACCCAGAAATGCGTGAGGTGTGTGATATGGCACAATCTGATCAGCAGATTCAGGAATGAATTCAGTCCATTATCCTTAAACAACCAAAGTCAATGCATGATAGTTATTCATTTGAAGACAGTGTGGAAAAGGAGGTTTAGCTTGTTGACATTATTGATGATACTGTCCAAAAAAATTTGGAGCAAATTCAGGCTGATCCTGATGTTTTTTATCGCTAATGCTTGCTTGATATTCATGGAACAAAATATTCTTATGGACAACCTATCTTTTTCATAGAACAGGAAAATATAACTTTTGGAAATTTTTATGATCCAGTGGTAGATTATTTAGAGTGAATACTAAGTTATAAATCTGTTATTTTAGAGACACCATTTGATGAAAGCGAATATAAGTTGTTAGATCTTTTCTCTTCATGTTTTCCAATATTTCTGATTATATATATATTCGAAGTTGGAAACAAGTTTTGGTGGGTTGATGAATTTTTTTCCTGGTTACATTGGAAATGGGATTACAATTTGATTCAGTGAATGGAAGGTTCCTTAAAGAAAGAGATTTGATTTTCATTTTATATACCAGTGTGTGAAGGATTGAATAAAGACTCCATAGCCCAATGGATGTTTTGCAGAATAGCAGGCAGTTTTAGTTACAAAAGGCACTAGTCAACAGGTTCTTGAAACCTCACAGGGAGGAATTCATCCCGCAGTAGGAGCCAGATGTTATAGCCTGTTTTTGTTTTCTATTTTTGAACCATTTGCTTGTCTTAAAAATATGATTTTTCTGATT
>LPNX011044091.1:783657-842737 GCA_001517045.1 Pseudotsuga menziesii | reverse complement strand
AGGTTTTCTTTTTAATTTTTGCTTGACTTAATTAATTTCATGGTTTTTATGGGCTTATAGGATGTATATATTTTTGAAAGGTTCTAAAGAAATATCATAAGGCCTTATTTAAAGTTATTTACCAAAAAACAACACTTTGTTTGGAGTTTTGGTTAAAAAAATCATAAAACAGGGATTCCTGTAGCGCAAGCCAGAAAAAGTTACACAGAGGCGCTACAAGAAAGTCACGCAAGCTAAAAATCATTATTTTTGGGTCAGTTTCTTCGGGATTCTCACACATGAGATGTCAATCACATTGTGTGATAGATTTGATACGTGTCTCTTGTAGTTTAATCACTGTGGCAGGTGGAATATCGTCGTGAAGGCAGATCGTGGCGGTTTCTTGCAGAGCAAATGTAATAATTATAGTAGAGCATAATGAGACAAAGGTGTATGGAATTATGTTTTTACCTGAAGTGCACGAAGAGCAAGTTAATATCGTGGCGAAAAATCAGTGCTTGGTAATCGAAATTTTGAAACAGAGTGAAAATTAGGGCTTTCAGGAGCGGTTGGCTGGAGTGGTCAAAGCGGTCAGAGGAAAGTGAAGCATGCAATTCGACATTTGACAATTGAGATAACAAGATTCCAGCAGTTGAATTAGTCATTTTTATCAGGTAGTCCACGAGCCATTACCAAGGTTTATTAATTTGGGTTTTTTTTTCTTTTCTGAACAAACGGCTAATGCCAGAATTGATGACAGAGTATTAGTTTTTAACCTAATCCATGTTAAATGATGAATTGCTAATCAATGGGTTTAAAGTATTAATCATTTAAACAAAAGAATTTAGAGTAGGGTCTTTTGGGTTTCCCTATATTGTATTCTATGTCAGTTTATAAAAATTTGAACACAGTTAGGCTGTGGTGTATTGATAGAAGCTGTTTAACCATATTTCAAAATGAAAAAGAGTGGAAAGACTAATAGGGCAGAACCCTCAGACTTAAGCTGGGTGAAAAACTTTCCATATTGTGCACAGTTGTTTGTAGAAGCAGGATGGTTAGGGTTCTTTGAAAATATTGAAGGTTATCATTCAAAGGTTTCTTACAAGTTTGCTCAATGTCTAGACAAGGATGTAGTGTCTTTTGACACCTTGAAGTTCAAATTAACCAGAGAGTTACTAGCTGAAGCAACATGGATTCTGGATGAGGGAGAGTTTTGGTTCAAAAAGGTGCCCTTCACCTTTAATGTTCAGAGATATTTGCTTCCTGGTGTAGTAGCAGACTGGGGGAAAGGTGTTCCCATTCAAAACTTTAAACCTGAGTGGATTGAGCCTATTAAAATCTTGCAAAGCTATGTCACCTGTGAGGGTAGATTTGCCTTTTTGTTCAAGTATCATTTTAGATTCCTTCAACATCTTAGTCATGAATCTAAAATGAATCTTCCTTTCTTATTTTTGAAAAGCTTACAGAAGATGTCATGTAGGGTGAGAGAACACCAGGATCATACAAAGCAATCAATTTTTCACCATGGGCTCATAAAACTCATCATAAGTACTGTATTGCAGAAAAGAGAAAAGACATGGGATAATTTCTTATTTTTGTTAGGTTTCAAGCCTGAGCAGGAGGAACAGTCCCAAAAGAGACAGGTAGATAAGGTTCAAACTCTGATTAAGAAGCTTAGAAAGAAGGTCATAATCAAAGATGAAGAAACTGATAAACCAGGAGAAGTTTCGAATCAGGAAAATGAAAACATTGAGTTTGGACATCGAGTTAATGTTGAGGAAAGCAAAGTTTTACAGTCAGAGATGAAAGAAGTTGAGTCAGTGGAAGATGTTTTACCTGCAGAATCTAATCAAGATGTAAAATCAGATGATTCAAGAGCAGCAACAAAAGGGTGTAAAGAGTTCTTGTATGGAGAAAAGAGAGATAGTTGAAGAAGAAGTTCACTGCAATATTGAAGCTGAAGAACATCCAGAGATCCCTGTGACGTCCACAAAGCTTATGAAGGAGGATGAAGAAATCTATAAGAAACTAAAAATCCCATGGACACCAGAAGGGATGCAAACAATATCAGGAGACAAATGTATTGATTTTGAAAAGGAAAACCTGCAAAGAAGCATTAAGAAATACAAACATCAAATTGAATACCTGCATGAAGTTAATGAAGGATTAGTGACTGCAAATAAAAGACTAATAGAAGACTTGGAGTGTGCAAAGATTATTGAGAATTATGCTCTGTTTTTCCTGTTTTGGGTTATTGCAATTGAGTGCAGACTGTTGGGCACCATTTTGACCTCTTTTTGTCACTTAGATACCTTCCATTTTCCCTCATAAAACCTTCATATTGATCTATAAAGCTTTAAAGTTCACCCATAAACTTTGGTTAAGAGGTATAAATGTCATTGCTTTCTAATAAATTGAGTTTTGAGATCTATAAAGCATTTTAACTAAGATTTTTATTCAGATCACAGGATGTTCTAATTTCCCGTAATATCTCCAAGATTGAGCATTTGCAGGCCAGCTAGGTAGGAACTGGAAGATGGAGAGAAGATCCTCAGTGTCCAAGGATGGATGAACTTCTAACGAATAGCTGATATGGCTCTCACAGGTGTCAAGTCAACCACAGTCAAAGGCGACCACCTGTGCTACCACTCAGCACAAAAGAAGGGCAGTTTTGATTTTGTTGAGTCTCACGGATCTGATAGAGGATCTCGATGGCTATGTTCATTAATTAGTTTCCAGGATTATAGCATTTCTTGTTTTCTTTCAAATTTGTATAGGTATTTCACAAAACAATGAAGAACATCATCACGATTTGGGGAGAAACGCATATTGTTTCTGAACTGCGTGGTTTTTACTGCGTAATCGATTTATGGTGAATACATTCAGAGTTTAAGTTCTGTAATTCTTCAACTGTGTGTGTGAACAAAGCATTGGAGGGCCCCCATTGTTGAGTTTGCACATTCTTTCATTGCCGGTGAATGCGATTTGGATTATCGCAGCGATTTGGGTTGATGCAAATGGTTTAAATCGTGCCAGCGGTATGTTTAATTACTGTAGGATTCAATTGTGTTATTTCAGAACAAGTTAAATTAGTTTCTAATCGGTTTTACAAAAGCTCTGTTATCTTATTTAAATGTTTCAGGCTACGATCCCATCGTGCTGCACATCACTTGCATTTTTTATAAGCTCTGTTCTTTTATTGGTTAAATACTGAAGGGATGGTTCAGACCATGATTTCTGTATGCTATATATCGCTGCTTATTCAATAATGAAGTGTTAAGAACAATTATAAATTATGAATATTTTCCTGTAAGGGAGATTGATGGTTAAATGTCCATTCAGCGTTGGATATTAGACAAAATCTTGTAGTTTATAGTTTTAGGGTCATGTTTAATTCATTTTTATTTCTTCAAAAGCTTTCATAGACAAATTACTCTTACGTTTTGATCTGTTGTGTAATTGAAAAGAAACAAATGAAGCTGTCCCTGTAAAAGGATTTTTGTATCTTTAAGTCACAGTATTTTTAATCTGTCAGTAGGTTTATTTCACAGACAACTAGATTACCAAACAAGTCTAGCTCTGAGTCCTAAAACTTGGATATGCCTCTAAGTCTACCAACCCGGATTGATATTAATTTAAAGTTTGATTTGCATCAGTAGATCATAGCTCACATGTTATGGGCAAAGGAATAAGAGAAGAGTATTTAGATATTTTAAATGTTATGGGCAAAAGTGACATTTCTTACCTTCCTTTTGATGAGATACAAGATTTATGTCAGAAATATTCGAGAGGGAAGGCTAGGACTGGAAAAAGGGACATCATTACCGAAGTGAATAAGTCTGCAAACAGTGGTATTTCTAGAACTGAGCTTGGAAATCTGCTAGAATATTTTAAGACTGATTTATTGAGCACATTAGGCACACAGGTCGAAGTATCAAAAACCAAGAAGAGACAAGAACAACAGGACCAGCAAGATCAAGCTTTGTCTATCTTTTGTCCTAAGTGTAGAAAGAAACACCCACTTAAAGAATGTCCTTTAAATGCTGTTGAAATTTGTGGCTTATGTACTTTTAATCATAAAACTGATGACTGCCCCAGATTGAAAGAATTGTAGGCAGCCCGAATGGAGGAGAATTAAAGCATGGAGTCTCTCTACTTTATGGGACAACGAAGACCTTGGCAGCCACGATACTCAGGTATGTCTTAAGACCCAATGCAGCAATTTCATACTAATTATCAAACTCCTATTTAGAATTCATGGAGTGCACCCATGCCCTGGCAAACTTGGTCTCCTCCATTAGCCCAATCTGCTCCAAATTGGAGAGGTTATGCCCATGGTAATCAGACATATTAGCAGGCCTATTTGCAGCCCTATCAACAACCTTCAGCCTATCCGCAATGTCAGCAGACTCAAGTCCAAGCCCCATCTTTCCAAGTCCCATCTTTTCAACAACCCAACAACATGGCTCCTCAGTTGGGTCCACCACCTCAACAGCTTCAGTTGCCATCCAATCAGCTTCCACCTCGGCCCACACAATTACCATCTCAGCCAATTCCAAACCCAAATAATAAAACAGACAGACCCATGTATAATGTTGATGATGGAATAGCACTTCCCTACTCAATCCTTCCATTGCAAAATATCAATTTAAGATATGGGAAAACCTTACAAAAAGAATCTCCTGTTATCTTAGAAGAACAAAAAGAAAATGAGAAAATTCTAAAAAAATTAAATACAGAAAAATCTCAGTCAGAAAATCATAATAAAAAAGGAAAAACATTAGTATCATATGAACCTCCTTTTTCAGAAAGGTTGGTCAAAGAAAAACCTTCAATTTCCTTACCTGATTTTGATGTTTTGAATGAACTAACAAATGTATATGTCAAAATTCCTTTACTGCAGGCTATAAAGGATATTCCAATTTACACTAAAGCAGTTAAGGAATTATGTCTTAATAAAAGAAAGAAGGATCCATTAAAAATTCATGTGGTAGGCAATTTAGCAGGATTAATGTCTAACACTGTTTTCATTGAAAAGTATGTAGATCCTGGAATTCCGATGGTTACAATTACTATTAATAATTTTTCAATTCCAAAGACATTGATTGATTTAGGTGCTGCCATTAATGTTATGACACTTGAGACAATGGAATACCTTCACTTGAAAAATCTCAGACCAACCACAACAGTCTTGGAATTAGCTGATAGGTCTAAAATTACACCTGAAGGGGTCTTAGAAGATATCATTGTTTCTTTAGACTCCTGGGAGTATCCCGTTGATTTCATAGTACTACAGCCAAAGTATAACCTAGGAGGCCACCCATTGATCCTTGGCAGACCCTGGCTGGCAACAACAGATGCTTTCATAGGGTGTAGGTCAGGGAGTATGCTCATTTCACATGGGACAGAAAGAAAACAAATTGCACTTTACCCTTCTGCCCAAAGACCTTCTACATTAGATCAGCTGTCATGGATTAATGAGACTAAAGAACAAGAAGAAGAAGTGATTCAGCCTGTCTTGAGCATTAGCCAGTTCTTTGATTTTCAGGAAGAAAACCATGAAGATTTGTTAGATTATTTTATTGCTGAACCTGATATTTCTGAAGAATTAAGAGATATGCAATATGCTGCAGCCGATCAAGTTTTGGGTTATAATTTTCAGGAAAATTGCATAGTACATTCTCTAGCATTGGCACTTCATGATATCTTTAATGTTCATTCAATCACAGATATGCACAGTAAGACAATTGGAATCAGTCCAGGAAAACAGTTGAATATAAGTGCACATCTTACTACATCACAGTAAGCACAATTGATTACTCTGCTGAATAAACATTCTCATGCTTTTGCTTGGGAGTACACTGATATGCTAGGTATTCATCATGAGACATGCACTCACCATATTTACATAGATGATAAAATCAGACCTCTTAGACAACCGCAATGCAGAATGAATCCTATACTAAAAGAAATAGTCAAGGAAGAGCTGTAGAAGTTGTTAAAAGTAGGGTTTATCTACCCCATTTCCGACATCCAATGGGTCTCTCCCTTGGTTGTTGTTCCTAAAAAGAATGGTAAATGGTGCATATGTGTAGATTACAGGGAGTTGAATAAGGCAACATTAAAAGACTATTTCCCATTGCCTTTCATTGATCAAGTGTTGGATACCCTAGCTAGCAAATAATACTTTTCATTTTTAGATGGTTTCAGTGGGTATAATCAAATTAGTATTGCAACAGAAGACCAAGAAAAAACCACCTTTACATGTCCCTGGGGCACCTATGCCTATAAGGTTTTACCTTTTGGCTTATGTAATGCCCCAGCTACCTTTCAGAGGGCTGTCTTGGCCATCTTTGCCGATCTGATTCACGACTGTGTTGAAATTTACATGGATGAATTTTCTGTGTATGGAAGTACCTTTGAAGATTCCTTGGCAAACTTGGAGAACATTTTAAAAAGGTGTGTTGATTCAAATCTTTCCCTTAGTAATGAAAAGTGTTTTATGATGATGACTGAAGGGATAGTTTTAGGACATCACATTTCTGCATCTGGAATAAAAGTAGATCCTGCTAAAATTCAGATTATTGAAAATTTATCTGAACCAACAACTCAAACAGATGTAAGAAGCTTTTTAGGGTATGCAGGATATTATCGTCTATTTATTGTAAATTTCAGTAAGATAGCTCTTCCATTGTTTAAATTGCTTTCAAAGGATGTGCCTTTTAATTGGGATACTGATTGTCAATCTGCATTTCAGACACTTAAAGAGAAGCTCTCAACTGCTCCCATTTTGAGGGGACCAAACTGGACATTGCCTTTTCATATTTCCACTGATGCCTCTGCTACTGCAATAGGGGCCTCATTGGGCCAGAAAGAACATAATTTGACTTATGCCATCTATTTTATTAGTAAAAATCTAACACCTGCAGAGTTAAACTATACAGTCACTGAAAAAGAAATGTTGGCGGTGGTTCATGCTGTAAATAAGTTCCGTCATTATATAACTAGCTATGAAATTTTTGTCCATACAGATCATTCAGCCTTACGATATTTAATGAACAAGTCTATCACTAATGGTTGGATTACTAGACGGTTGTTATTAATGTAGGAATTCAATATCACTGTTCTAGATCGACCTGGATGAGAAAATCAAGTGGCAGACTTCCTGTCTCGCTTACACAATACTAGTGAGGTTGTTCCTGTTTTAGATAATTTTCCCGATGAACACCTATTTGCAATTTCTGTTATCACTCCTTGGTATGCTGATATTGCCAATTACTTATCATCAGGACAATTACCACGATCTATGACATCTAAAGAAAAGAAAAAGATTATTAAACAAACTGCTAGGCATATATGGGTTAATGGTGATCTCTTTTACACAGGATATGATCTGATTATAAGAATATGTGTACGACAGGATGAAATTTTAGATATTTTAAAGGCATGTCATGATGAACCGTGTGGTGGCCATTTTGCAGATAAACGAACAGCATACAAGATACTCAATTTGGGGTATTATTGGCCTACTATTTTCAAATATGCTAAGAGGTATGTTCGAAGTTGTGATACTTGTCAACGGATGGGACGGCCAGTCCGGTCTGATGAGATGCCACTCCAACCACAGATCCTCATTGAACCTTTTGAAAAGTGGGCCCTTGACTTCATTGGTCCAATTCATCCACCATCACAATGGAAGAAGTACATTCTGGTCTGTACGGACTATGTTACTAAGTGGGTAGAGGCCAAACCTTTACCAAGAGACACGGAGCAAACTGTGGTAAACTTTCTTTTTGAGGAGATATTTGTCCGATTTGGGGTGCCTAGAGAGATTGTAACTGATCAAGGTGCTCAGTTTACTTCCAAACTAGTGCAGGAGATAGCAGAAAAGTACAAGATCAAGCACATGAAGTCTACTCCTTATCATCCACAGGCTAATGGCCAAGTGGAATCTACAAACAAAACCCTGGAAGGAATCGTCACCAAAACTGTTCAGATGCATAGGAAGGACTGGTCAGCTAAACTTACTGAAGCTTTATGGGCATACCGTATCACTTGGAAAAACAGTACTGGTTTTTCTCCTTATCAGCTTGTTTACGGTAAGCAAGTCCTCCTCCCTATAGAGTTTCAAATTCATACCTTCAAGTTAGCAGCAGATTTGGGCATGGATCTTTCTGAGGCTCAGCAAGAAATAATACTTCAGTTGAATCAGTTAGATGAGATGAGACAGGCTGCCATAGAACACAATATTCTGATACAACAGCAGCGAGCTCAATGGCATGCCAAATTTATCAAAAAGAAGCAATTTCACATTGGTGACTGGGCACTATTGTTTGACTCAAATTTCAAAGACTTCAAAGACAAATTCACAACCCACTGGCTTGGTCCATATGAGATTGTTGACGTATATGACAATGGTTCAGTCAAACTTCAAACCATAGATGATGACTCATGTACATTTGTGGTCAATGGCCACCGGCTCAAGCTGTACAACAAACCTATCAACAAGGCAAATTTCATACAACAGATTTCACAGCAAAAGGAAATGCAAGTGTTGGATAGACACATCAGTGTTTCTCCTTCACCTGCTCCTTAGCTGATCTGATAGAGCAAGCAAATAAAACAAAAAGAGAAAAAGAAAACAAAAATCGAATATATATATATATATATATATATATATATATATATATAAGGTTTAGTTGTGAAAACCAGGTCACTGGCATAATATAAACTTGAATTTTCCATGAAAAACCAGGTTCACTTGGCCATTGAAGATTCACCAAAACATTTTTCAAATTTCATAGCTTTATTGTCAATAATCAACTTTTGTTTGACTTGAGGACAAGTCAAAAGGTAGGCCTGTGAGGGGGATAAGCATTTTCATGCTTCTCTGGAACCCTCCAAGTCTTTTTCATATGCAGAAGGGACCTGATTTCCAGCAATACAAGTGGTTTTTAACAATGCAGAGGGACCTGACTTCTAGTAAGGTAGAAGAAATCTACAGAGGAACCTGACTTTCAGTAAAGCTGAAGGAATCTGAGATGGCAGACAGAAAACATCAGAAGGACAGAAATGAATCAGAAATAAAGACAAACCAACTTCATCAGGCAGCAAGCTCATCATACAGGGATATCAAGCAAAGTCTGTAAGAATTTGTAGTTTTTATGTTTTAAAAGTTTCAGAATTCTTTGTTTTTAAGTGATGACATATTTATCAACCATTGTAAGCTTGACTGCCTATTTTTTTATCATCCTCACAGTCTTTGCCAGCTGCCTATTTTTCATCAATCCTCCCAGTCCTTGCCAGCATTCCATTTACTTTCCATTTTCCACCCTAGGGGTCAAGATGGTTGCCAGGATCAAACCCAAGAGATTTTTTTTTTTAAATGGCCAAAATACATACTGCATTCTACAGGACATATACTGCAGGCAGGATTTTCTTCTTGGCAGAAAGACAAATAGGGTCTCTTTTTCAACAAAAATATGAAATATTTTGAGAAAATGGAATTTCAAAAGTTTCTTTTATATATGTATTTAGTGCATCATGCATTAGGTAACATATAGAATTTAAGGAAGAGAACCATGGTCATATATATCTTGAGCGCATCTTTTAAAGGAAAAGGAGTTTATTTTAAAAAAGAAAAAAAAACCCCTATGTTACAGCTTGTGCATTAAACGTTGGGCATATAAAGGAATTAAAATGTATTATAAATCAAAACCTTAATTTTTATTCCTTTCCTGAGCAAATGATCAAATGGAAAGTGGCATATTATGAAATGATGAAAGAAAAACGTGGTTATATGCCCCACGATAGCATAAAAATGTGCTTGACTCCTGCATTATAAATTGGTGAAATTGGAGACCACGACTTGGTCATTTATCCTGGGACTGAATTCAATTGCTCTTCTCTGCAAAAAATCGACTGCTGTGGGTGACAAGTTGCAGTAAGAAGAGGCCGTGGGTTACAGGAAGAAAGCAGAGATACCATTTTCTATAGGAATCGCGTAGAGGAAGAAGTGAAGATAGTCGGTGAGAAGGAAGCTGTGAATACACCAATCACTGTGGAAATCGTGCAGAGGAAGTGAAAACAATTACATTAGAGAAGAGGTAAAACTTGAAACCTTTTCTTTGCTGAATATACTGCTCAGACCAACAGAAATTTCACATTTTCAGAGTATTGTTTTGGGGATAGGAAGACAAAGGCAGAGTTAAAGATTGAAAAGTTCCTGTTTCCTATTAAAATTCAGAATGTCATCTAGACTAGAACCATGAAAGTTCAATTCCACTGATATTCATGAGAGTTGCATGGAGATTTTTGAAAATAAACAGTGGGTAACTTTCTTTGAAAAATTTGATGGGCATAATGAGCATGTTAGTCTAGCTTTTGCTGAGACATTTGATGGAGAAAAGGTTGTAGTGGGAAACTTACACTTCAGACTGTCAGAAGACATCCTAGCACAAATTACTGGCCTGCCACAGCAAGGAGAAAGGTTCTTCAAGACTAAACAGTTCAAAGAGAAAGCATGGATACCATTTTTGTGCAGATCAAGAGCAGGGTCAGTAAACTGGAAGAAAGGGATACCAAGAAGCTGGCTGGTTCATCCTTGGGTTGAAATAGTTTATGTTATCCAAAAATTTATTACTTATGAAGGCAGATTCAGCATTGTTTATCTTTACCACATCAAGTTGTTACAACATTTAAAAGGTGAATGTGAGATCAATATACCCTATTTCCTGTTACATAGTTTAACTAAGATGGCTAAGGCTGTCCAAAGGCGTCCAAAAGACAAAATGACAAGCCTTTTTCATTGTGAACTTATTAAAATCATCATCCAGCATGAGTTACAAAGGCAAAATTTGACATGGTCAGGATTTCTAGTTCACAATCAATTTGAAGAGCAGGAATAATTGCTCGAAGAAGGTTTTAAAGAAGATGAATTGTTGATGATCACATACCCTGAGGCAACAAGCTCAAAACCGCCAAAGGGGAAGAAGAAAAAGAAAGAGGTATTGCTAATTACTGATGATGAAGACAACTCTAAGGCAACAAGTTCAAAACAGCATCAGAGAAGGATACAAACTAGAAGTGTGAAGAGAAAAGAAAAAAAGCATAAAAAACAAGATCAGATCTTCACCACCTACCAGAGAAAGCCAAGAAAGTATAAGCAAGCTCAAAGCCAATCAGCATTAGAAGATGAGGAACATATACAAACCTTGAAGAGTCAAGAAGAAGATCCAGCAGCTGAAATAGGACAGGATATCCAAGACCATGATGAGGTGATCAAGCAGACAAAAAGGATCAATCTCTTCTTAGACCAGCAAGAGAAGGAAAAAGAAAAGCAGTCAGGACAGGAATTACCCAAAGGTTCAGCTTCTCTTTTCTCAGAGCAGCAAGCTATGGAAGAGGAAAAAGAAGATTCAGCACAAGAGCATGAAGAATTGGAGATGGATGCCAATTCTTCCAATGAAAATGAAGAAAAAGAAGGCTTCTAAAAACAATAAAGAGATTAAGAGATTGAAACTTGAAATAAAGGAACTTGAGAAAAAGAATGAGAAGTTAAGAGAAGTCAACAGGAAGCTGAAGGTTCAGAGAACATGCATATCTAAATGTGCATACAGATGGTATAAGAAAAAGAAGGTTTATAAGGCTAAGTATGAAAGACTGAAGGTCCTCTATGCATCTCGGGCTTCAACAGATGCATCATCACAGACAAAAGACTAGAAGCAAGATGATCAGTAGTAAAATTTTGGCTTTGAACAGGGTCAAATATTTTTGGCATGGGGACATGCAACAGCTTCCTCTTGGGCGAGATGTTGGGCACCATTTTGACCTCTTTTTGTCACTTAGATACCTTCCATTTTCCCTCATAAAACCTTCATATTGATCTATAAAGCTTTAAAGTTCACCCATAAACTTTGGTTAAGAGGTATAAATGTCATTGCTTTCTAATAAATTTAGTTTTGAGATCTTTAAAGCATTTTAACTAAGATTTTTATTCAGATTACAGGATGTTCTAACTTCCCGTAATATCTCCAAGATTGAGCATTTGCAGGCCAGCTAGGCAGGAACTGGAAGATGGAGAGAAGATCCTCAGTGTCCAAGGATGGATGAACTTCTAACGGATAGCTGATATGGCTCTCACAGGTGTCAAGTCAACCACAGTCAAAGGCGACCACATGTGCTACCACTCAGCACAAAAGAAGGGAAGTTTTGATTTTGTTGAGTCTCATGGATCTGATAGAGGATCTCGATCGCTATGTTCATTAATTAGTTTCCAGGATTATAGCATTTCTTGTTTTCTTTCAAATTTGTATAAGTATTTCACAAAACAATGAAGAACATCATCACGATTTGGGGAGAAACGCATATTGTTTCTGAACTGCATGGTTTTTACTGTGTAATCGATTTATGGTGAATACATTCAGAGTTTAAGTTCTGTAATTCTTCAACTGTGTGTGTGAACAAAGCATTGGAGGGCCCCCATTGTTGAGTTTGCACATTCTTTCATTGCCGGTGAATGCGATTTGGATTATTGCAGCGATTTGGGTTGATGCAAATGGTTTAAATCGTGCCAGTGGTATGTTTAATTACTGTAGGATTCAATTGTGTTATTTCAGAACAAGTTAAATTAGTTTCTAATCAGTTTTACAAAATCTCTGTTATCTTATTTAAATGGTTCAGGCTACGATCCCATCGTGCTGCACATCACTTGCATTTTTTATAAGCTCTGTTCTTTTATTGGTTAAATACTGAAGGGATGGTTTAGACCACGATTTCTGTATGATATATATCGCTGCTTATTCAATAATGAAGTGTTAAGAACAATTATAAATTATGAATATTTTCCTGTAAGGGAGATTGATGGTTAAATTTTCATTCAGCGTTGGATATTAGACAGAATCTTGTAGTTTATAGTTTTAGGGTCAGGTTTAATTCATTTTTATTTCTTCAAAAGCTTTCATAGACAAATTACTCTTACATTTTGATCTGCTGTGTAATTGAAAAGAAACAAATGAAGCTGTCCCTGTAAAAGGATTTTTGTATCTTTAAGTCACAGTATTTTTAATCTGTCAGTAGGTTTATTTCACAGACAACTAGATTACCAAACAAGTCTAGCTCTGAGTCCTAAAACTTGGATATGCCTCTAAGTCTACCAACCCGGATTGATATTAATTTAAGGTTTGATTTGCATCAGTAGATCATAGCCCAACACAGACCACGAGCTGATGGATATGAATTTAGAAAACAAAAAGAGATTTTTTTTCATAAGATACCCATTCACAAAAACCTCTCTTAGTTTTGCAACTGTTGTGAAGGTTTGAAAGATTCAGTTTAATCTTTACAGCCTATTTTTCAGGGTTTTACAAATATTTAATATTTTCCTTTTTTAGTCTTCATCTTGCGGGGAATATTCTGATTGATTGGAGATGAATTTTTAAAAACCAAGAGATTTTTTTGTCCATAACAGACCCATCCACAAAAACCTCTCTCAGTTTTTACACAGGTGTCACGGATTGAGAGATCTGGAAGCTTCTTTGACACCTATTTTTCAGAAATTCGCCATATTTACCAGGAATCCGATTTTGCTATTTTTAGTCAATTAGTTGAAAGTTAGTTAATGTAACTGCTGAGTAGTTTCAAATTTGACCTGATGAAGGGAAGACAGAACTACTTATTTGTAATTATAAAAGCTGGACAATGGTACAGGGGTGGGGTTCGATTTTTTTTGCTGACAAGGGGAGGCTATCAGGCTTTGTTTATGAGCTAAGTAAAGACTCTTATGTGTTTTTTGAGGACTGAACTATGAAATATATGCACTATATTCCCTTCAGATTATTGACTGGTTTTATTTCTAATTTGTGTTAATTACTCAGTTGGTATATTCATTTCCTGTTTAATGTTTTTATGCTTGAAATGTTTGCTAACTGTGGGTGAAACTCAGTATTATGTTTTCTGTTGGATTATGGTTTATATGTTATGATTCTCAGTCATTCAAATGCTCATGATTTAGTGTTTACTTTGGTTTTATGAATTTTTTCCCTCTTGTCTTCAAACAACTCAACCAAAAAACCTTGAAAACCCTAGAAAACCCTAGAAAACCCTATTTTATTTTATTGTGATTATTGAGGTTGTGTTGGCTTGTTCTCTTGTAGTTTGGGAACAATTTCTGGCACTAACAAGGGGGGAATTGAGATCCCAAATCACCATTTTCCACCACTTTGTAGTAAGATGTTCTTCTTCCTCTTGCATGTTAGTGTTTGAGGAATAATGAAATATTATTGAACTTTCAAATTTTAATTCACAATTACAGTGTAGGTAGATCTCATCAATAATCCAAAGACACAAATAAATCAAACCATAAAACGCATGATGTACCCTGGAAAAACCCTCCATTGATCCGAAGGATAAAAATCCCAACAAACAATCTTAGAGTATAATTGATAATCGACAAAGAATGATTACAACACAATAGCATATTGGTTGATCAGAGAGCACAATAAAGGAGAGATCAAATGGAACAATGTCTTGGTATTTCCAAGTGCATAACACTTTAATAACAAGCCAAATTCAGTCATACAAAGAAGTTAGCAAATAATTGCATGCTTCAGTAACTTGTTAACACTGAGAACAATGTTTCATCTTCAATCATGTGCCCCCCAGTCTTGGTGCCAAGTTGGCACTTCATAATTATTTCCCCACATTGAAGATATGTGCCCTCGATTAATCCATTGGTGTTAACTGCCTCTAACTGAGTTGTTAACTGATTGTATTGAACTGAACTGAATGGAACTGCATGTAACTGAATGCAACTCAACTGAACTGAATGTAACTGGACAGAACTTAATGTAACTAAATAGAACTAGATGTAACTTAACATAACTAAACATAACTAAATGTAACTAGTGCTTCACCATCAGTGTCATCTTTAGCAATCACTTTGCATAAATTAAGGAGTTGATTCCTTAATTAACTTAAACTTGTTTTTATCATAACTAAGACTCAACTGATGTCTTATTAATTCAATTTCACTTGGAGGCATATATGGGAAATTCAAATTCTCTCTCTATCGCTGTGCTCATATTAATTATCTCTGCATGGTCCATATGCGTTTCATTAATTAATAACCTATATCATATCATACTCATAAGAATTGTTTCGAACCTATGATCATATGTATTAACCTAGGTCATATAGTCAAATGTTTAAGTAAAACACTCTAGGGGTAGCTTATCCCTAAAGGATACTTGTAGTAGTTGGTGACCATGACTAGCCATACATCGCATAGTATATCCGTGAGGCTTAATAGAACATAAGTCATGTGGTATTGATACAACAAAAGACCATCTCCAATTAAGGAGAACCATCTCATAGCATACCATCTATGAGAAACATTTGACTAGATACGACACAAGTCCAGACTTGATACACCATAAGTCTCCAACCTTAATACAACATAAGGTCATGATCTTAATACGACATAAGATCCCAGTACAAACATCTCTCCCAAATAGGACAGGTTCCTAGCTTAATACAACATAAGCTCTTTAACTTAATCCAACATAATCTCTTTAACTTAATACAACATAAGTTAGTGAACTTAATACAACATAAGTTCCATGGAGAAGATTTGAACCTAATACGACATAGAATCCGGACTTGATACAACACAAGTCTCATGGGAATGACTCCCAAAGTTGTACCCTCAACACCACAGAACATGAAAACCAATTTTGGGCAAATATGAACCCTTAGAGACATTTTTGGTATGTACTAGGGAGTCCATCTCATCCACGATTCTGGCATGACTTCATTTCAAGGATTTAATATAACTATCCCATTTATGCCTCTCATCACTCTAAAATCCCATGTAGTTAAATGATAACCATTCTTGTTGCAGGACTGTATAACTATGGGGATCATGATTTTGGTTTAAGAAAACAAAACCTTTTTCAATAAGAGATTATACCATAGCCTCATGTAGTCTGTGTTTGACCTTACTCCCAATCCAGGGGATAAGGCCTAATATGATGCTTCTTCCAGTGTTTATTTTCCATGATAACCAATGTTCGATAATATCAAAGGATGAGAGCATATCCTTCCACATAATAGATACATTCCTCATTTATTTGGTGTTGGTTTAGATCCATCCTAAAACTATCATTGGATGCATATATCTTTGTTGGATTACCTTGAGCCTAAGTCCATTATCGTTCACCATTCTCCATATCCCTCTAGCAACAAGGGATTTTGAAAAGCACCAGTGGTGCTTTATCCCCCATCCTCCAAGTCGTTTTGGAAGGGTTAGTCTATTACATGAGATCCAATGAAAAGGTTTTTCCCCCATCTTCCTTCTCCAAATAAAACTTATACAAATATTCCTGATACTACTGAAGACTCTAGTAGGTACATGTGCAGATGTAACCCAATATACTAGGATTCTTTTTAAAATATATTTCATAAGTACCAATCTCCCAACTTTTATGAGTTATTTACTACACCATAAGTTCAGTTTTCTCTCAACTTTGCGAATGAGCCAAGCCCAATCCTTGGTTTTATAGTCATTGGGATAGATCACAAAGCCTAAATACTCAAGATCCAAATATATATCAACAATATCAAAATCAAATTGATTAACAATCTAGTCGGTAACCTCTGGGTTCAAATTCATAAAGGAAAGAGAGGATTTTTGAAAATTACATATCATACCCGTGGCTTCAAAGAATAGTGCAAGGAGAGATTTGATTTTTTGTATTTCTCTTCTAGGTTCATTTAAGAATAGTAAGATGTCATCCACAAAATAATATGAGTAATGGAAATTGGTCCACAAAATTGGAAACCTTTGAGGTTACCATTTAATCTTGCATTTGTGAGAATTCTACCGACGCCTTCCATGATTAATAAAACTAACAAAAGGGATGGTGAGAATCCTTGCCTTAGCCCTCTTCCTGGTATAAAAAATAGGGAGATAGATCCATTGATAAGTACCACAAGTCTAATAGATTGTACACATGTGAGGATCCAATTCACCATGGGAAGCTCAAAACCAATTTGAGTAAGGACCAGTTTGAGGAAGGTCCAATTAACTGTCATATGCCTTTGAGAGATCTACCTTAGTGATAACATTTGGAGAGGGTTTGATTTTTTCCAAATGAAGTACCTCATGTGCAATGCTAATGGCATCATGAATTTGTGTACCCTAAATAAATGCAAATTGTTCAGGCCTTATGGATTTACACAAGATTTCCTTGATCGTATTAGCTAAAACCTTTGTAATCAAATTGTATACACATTTACATAAGGATATAGTGATGTATTAGGTCTTGCCACTGAGAGGTGGGGTGAATCAGTGACAGAAATTTAAACAAAATTTCTTTTTTTTAATCAAATGTAAAAACAATTTTGGACACAATGTTTTAATGTGGAACCCAATAAGGTAAACCACCAACACATTTCTATTATCTGCAATTTTTTTTTTCAATGTACAATAGAAGGAAGAGGTCTTATTCCCTTTTTATATCAGCACCAACTGATCAGGAAGCACCCACACCCTTATTTAGTCAATTACAGATTGACAATAAAGCACCTACTCCCCTGCAGACACCAACCTGCCCTAGCTCCACCCTTCCACCCTTATTTAATTTTTATCAGTCTTCTATTAACTTCTTGGACTTTGTCATTCACAATAACATAAACAATTTACTTACCATTTGATCCTCTGTTTATATATCCTTCAATAATTTCTTCAAACCATGCTCTCACCCTTTAAACATTGTGACTCTTCAGATCTCTGTTCAAACCATCACACCTTTATAAAACAGGCTTCAGGATTTTCTCCTTCACACCTCTTCAAATATCTTGTTCATAATTCTATTTTAAATAATTAGTTAGTTAAAAACCTTCATAGATTAAACTAAGTATCCTTTCAGTCACACTTCTTTGAATCTCTTCTACAGGCATCCTCTTCCCCACAACACAAGCTTCCACAGTTCACTGGTCTATGAATTTCATTATCTCTGACTGTTGGGCATATTTTTCTCCCAAAACGCAGGCTTGAGTTCTCTACTATTTGCACCTATGTGTCTTCCTTAAACCTTTTGTGATCATCTCTTTTAATGCGGGCATCTTTCCGCATGCAGATGGTGGAAATCAGAAAACACCACTTTCCAGTTTTCCAAGCTTTTTCCTTTCCGCTTCTCCACTTCCACAACGGTCCTTCCGCAGTTGGATTTCCACACCAATCAATCCACAATGACCTTCCTGCAATGCCTTTTCCGCAATGCAGAATGCAGAAATTAGAAACTCAACTATTCCAAAATTTGAACTTTTGCAATTCCGCTATTCCGCTTTCGTAACGACTTTCCCGCTTTCCGCCTTTTCCGTAATGCGGAATGTGGAAATTAGAAACTTCAATTTTTCCACAACCTCGAACTTTCACCTTCCACACCCGCACTTTTTCTCCCACACGGAAATCAGAAACTCAACTTTTCACGACTTCGAATTTTTGCTTTCCAAAGTTCCACACCCGCACTTCTGCTCCCGCAATTTTACTCTCACAGATCCTCCGAATCGTCGATTTCCTGCGGCTGCACTCCTAATCCTTGATCTAATGATTAATTGCATATTTCTGATTAACAATGGAATTTCACCTCGTCCTTCTGCCCTTTGCGGATCTTATCGCGACCATTGGATTTCGTTCGGGAAGCTTCATGACCGTTTATTTCTGAACTATTGCGGAACTTTACTCCCATACACAATTTCCTTGTGGAACTTATCTATAGTTGTAGATTTACCTACGACTTGAATCTAAACCATCAATCTACTTGAATCTTAGTCCTCGATCATTTGATTCAACAATCCCAGAGTCTCCTATCTAATTGAACCGATGTAGTTCATCCTGATTTCTCTGCGGACTCCTCTATCTTCAAAATACGAGCTCCTTCATCTTCAACATGTGGGATTCCTTCTCTACTGGCTTGCAGGATTTATCAATTTCCATCAATGGAAACCTATATTTCCATGTTGCCAACAATCTCCCCCTTTGGCTTTGATGGCAATATTATTTTCATTTCTCCCCCTTTGACATCAAGGGCAAAGGGTTGAATGACTCCCCCTGAATTTGATCACTATCTGCGCCTGAACTGATGCCAACTGATACATTCTTTTAAAATATTAGATTGGAAGAGAAACTACTCCTAATCTTTGTTTGAGATATTCAAATACATCTCCGCTTAAGGCTTTAGTGAAGATGTCTGCAATCTGTTCTTGAGTTGGGACATATTCCAATTTAATGTTCTTCTTCTCAGCCTAATCCTCAGATAGTGGTATTTATTGGAATGTGCTTTGGTTTTGAGTGCTGGATAGGATTCTTGTATAACACTTGTATTATCACAGTAGATAACCGTGGGTTCTTCAAACACTACTTTGATGTCTTGTAGAGTTTGTTTCATCCATTCCACTTGTGCACAACATTCTGCTGCAGCAATATACTAAAATTCAGTATTAGACAGAGAAATTGAGGTTTGTTTCTTGCTTGTCCAAGCTACTAATGATTCTCCCAAGAATAATGCTCCTCTACTTGTACTTTTTCTATCATCTACACAACCTGCCCAATCTGCATCTGAATAGGCTTTTAAAGTGAATGAATTCTTTCTAGGATACCACAATCCAAGATCTATGGTTCCTTTTGAGTACCTAAAAATTCTTTTCAAAGCGTGAACATGGCTCTCTTTTGGTCCAGCTTGAAATCTAGCTACTATTCCAACAAATTGCTTGACATCAGGTCTAGAAGCTATTACATAGAGAAAACTCCCAATCATTGATATGTAGTGTTTTGGATCTATAGTCTTGGACTCATCTTCCTTTCTTAGTTTGTATCCTACTGTCATAGGTGTACAAACATGTTTGCAATCTTCAAACCGGAATTTTTTAAGCATATCTTTCGCATACTTGGATTGATGAATAAAGATTCCCTTTTTGGGCTAAACTATTTCAAATCCTAGAAATAAATTCAGTTCACCAAGCAAAGACATTTCAAATTCTTGTTGCATCTTACTAGCAAATTCCTTACTCATTTTTTCATCATCACTCCCAAATATGATATCATCAACATATACTTCCACAATAATCATGCTATCACCAATAAATTGTAAAGATTACTGTCTATTGATCATCTTTTGAATCCTTGTACTTGTAAGTAAGAATCTATCCTTGCATACCATGCTCTAGGTGCCTATTTTATCCCATAGAGAGCTTTCTTTAGTTTTCAAACATAATTTCCTTTATCAGTTAATTGAAACCCTTATGGTTGCTCTATGTAGACTTCCTCTTCTAAGTTTCCATTGAGAAATGCTGATTTGACATCCATCTCGTATACTTTCAATTTTCTATAGTTGGCAAAGGCTAAGAACATCCTAATTGCCTCCAATATAGAAACAAGTGCAAAAGTTCCTTCAAATTCTACTCCTTCAACCTGAGCATACCCTTTACATACCAATTTGGCTTTGTTCCTGATTACTTTTCCATTTTCTTTTACTTTGTTTTTGAACACCCATTTAGTTCCAATGACATTCTTGTCTTGTGGTTTTGGAAATAGATCCGAAGTTTTATTCTTTTCTATTTGGTATAATTCTTTGTTCATAGCTTTGATCCAACTTTCATCATTGCATGCTTATTTGATTGAGATGGGATCAATACATGACAAAAGTGCTATTTCTGTTTGATACAACAATTGTCTTCTTGTTTTTACTCCTATTCTTTTATCTCCAATAATTAGGTCTCCAAGATGATTCTTTTGGGTTATTCTTGATGGTGTCTTTGTGCCTCTTCTTGGGGATTCTTCTATTATCTCTTCTTCTCGAGTATCTTCCTCTTCTTTTCTGGTATCTATTTCATCTTCTTGTGTATCATCCTTTTCTTCTACATATGCTTGTGTATCAACTAACTCATCATCATCTTCATCTTCATCGTTAGGTATGGTCTCTTGATGTTTGAATTTATTTGTTTTTAAATCATCCACCTTAACATCTGCACTCTCAACAATCTTATGTAATCTAAGATTGTAGCATATGTATGCCTTTTTGGTAGAAGCATATCCAAGAAATATACCTTCATCATATCTAGCATCAAATTTTCCGAGGTGCTCATCAAGCCTTTTGATGTAACACTTACTTCCAAAGACCTTGAAGTATTTTATCGAAGGAGTTATCCCAAACCACAAATCATAAGGAGTCTTATTACTATTAATCCTGAGCTGACCTGTATTTAATATGTGCACTGTTGTGTTTACAGCTTCCCCCCAATATCCATTAGATTCTTCATTATGGTTAGAATGAGGTTTTTGCTTCCGAATTTTTGTTTTCTTGATCACCTTGAAAGCTTCTTCTCCTTTTTGGAGATTATCAATACATAGTCTTAAATTCATAGGCTATGAGGATTCCATACAATTCATCCATGGTAAGATCTTCTATCTTCTCTCGGTCTTCAAGAGTGGATACTTTGGGATTATATTCCATAGGAAGTGTTCTTAGTATTTTTTCAACTAACTCATAGCATGCTATTTCTACTCCCAAACCTTTTATTATATTAACAAGATTATCAATTCTTTCGAAGTAATCTAAAATATTTTCTTCATCCTTCATTTTTAGACTTTCATATTATACTCTGAGAGATTGAAGTTTTTCCATTTTTACTTTGGAGTCTCCTACATATATTTTTTCCAATTTGTCCCAGATCTCTTTTTCACTTTTACATGTTAGTACTTTTGCAAGAACCTTCTTACTTATTCCAGCTTGTAATGTATTTAAGGACTTTGCATGTTCCCAAAATTTCTTCCTATCTTCTGCTTCTGTTGGGGTGACTTTTGGGACATTATATCCATCTTCAACTAATGCCCAAACTTCCAGTCCAATGGACATCATATATTTTTTCATTCTAATCGTCTAGAAAACATAGTCTTCACCATCAAATATGGGAATTCTTATTGACATCTTCATCTGCTGATCCATAGTGGTTGTAATAGGATCTTCCTTCCAATGGTTAAACTGTGGTGAAGGGGCCTTGCTCTAATACCAATTGATGGATCAGGTCTTGTCATTGAGAGGGTGGGGGGTGAATTAGTGACAAAAATTTGAACACAATTTCTTTTATTTTAGCAAATCTAAAAACAAATTTGGACACAATGTTTTAATGTGGAACCCAATAAGGTAAACCACCAACACGTTTCTATTATCTACAAAATTTTGTTTTTACAATGTACAATAGAAGGAATATGTATCATTCCATTTATAGATCAGCGCCAAGTGATCAAGATGCACCCACACCCTTATTTAGTCAATTACAAATTGACAAGGAAGCACCTACTCCCCTGCAGGCACCAACCTGCCCTAGCTCCACCCTTCCACCCTTATTTAATTTTTATCAGTCTTCTATTAACTTCTTGGACTCTGTCATTCACAATAACAGAAAAAATTTACTTACCATTTGATCCTCTATTTATATATCCTTCAATCATTTCTTCAAACCATGCTCTCACTGTTTAAACATTGTGACTCTTCAGATCTCTGTTCAAGCCATCACACCTTTATAAAACATGCTTCAGGATTTTCTCCTTCACACCTATTCAAATATCTTGTTCATAATTCTGTTTTAAATAATTAGTTAGTTAAAAACCTTCATGGATTAAACTAAGTATCCTTTCAGCCAGAATTCTTTGAATCTCTTCTGTAGGCATCCTCTTCCCTACAACACAAGATTCCACACTTCACTGGTCTACGGACTTCATTATCTCTGACTGTTGGGCGTGTTTTTCTCCCAAAAAGCAGGCTTGAGTTCTCTGCTATTCGCGCACGTGTGTCTTCCTTAAACATTTTGTGAGCATCTCTCTTAATGTGGGCATCTTACTGCACTGGCCTTTCTGCACGCGGATGGAAAAAATTAAAAAACACCACTTTCCAATTTTCCAAGCTTTTTCATTTCCTCTTTTTCATGTCCGCAATGATCCTTCCTCTGTTGGATTTTTGCACCAATCGTTCCGCAACGACCTTCCTGCTACACCTCTTCTGCAATGCAGAATGTGGAAATCAGAAACTCAACTATTCCAAAATCCAAACTTTTGCACTTCCTCTTTTTCGCTTCCACAACGACCTTCCCGCTTTTAGCCTTTTCCGTAATACGGAATACGGAAATCGAAAACTTCAACTTTTGCATAACCTCGACTTTTTTCCTTTCGCTGTTCCGCACCCATAGTTCCGCTCCCACACAGAAATTAGAAACTCAAATTTTCACGACTTCGACTTTTTTCTTTCTAAAGTTTTGCACCTACACTTCTGCTCCCGCAATTTTATTCTCACAAATCCTCTAAATCGTCGATTTCCTGCGGCTATGCTCCTGATCGTCAATCTGTTGATCAATTGCGGATTTCTGATTAGCTGTACAATTTCACCTTGTGCTTCTGCCCTTTGCAGATCTTATCCCAACAGTTGGATTTCATGCGGGAAGCTTCCTGACCGTTCATTTTTGAACTATTGTGGAACTGTACTCCCACACACGATTTCCTTGTGGAACTTATCTACAACTGTATATTTACCTGTGGCGTCAATCTAAACTGCCAATCTACTTGAATCTTAGTCGTCGATCATATGATCCAACGATCCATGAGTCTCCTGCATGATTGAACCGATGTAGTTCATCCTGGGCTCTCTGTGCGACTTCTCTGTCTTCAAAATATAAGCTCCTTCATATTCAAAATGTGGGATTCCTTCTCTACTGGTCTGCAGGATTTCTCAATTGCCATCAATGCCAACCTATATTGTCATGTTGCAACCATATAGGTCTGAGCTTGTCCATTCTTTTCAACTTGTCAAATTTAGGAATAAGAGTTAAGAATGTGGAGTTGAAAGCTACCAAGACTCTACATTTATTCCTAGATTCTTAAACAACAAATAGAAGGTGTTCGCCAATAATCTCAAGCATACTCGAGTAAAATTCAACTAGCAAATCATCTAGGTCAGGGCTCTTGTAACCATGCATATATTTAATGGCATCACTAAGTTCATCTCTTGAGATAGGTTCATTTAGGAGATATTATGGCCATCAGTTACAAACTCAGGGAAGTGAGAAATCATCTCGAGCATGGATACTATAGGATTTCTATGATCCTCCTTATATAAACTAGAAAAATGCTTCACACCGACATTGGCTATATCATGGAATCCTAAAACCATTCTCCTATATTCATCTTCAATCTACTAGATGGATTTTATATGGACTTTGTGCTTTATATAATTATGATAAAACTTTGAAAGTCAATCATCTTTCTAAGTCCAAATGACTCAGCTTTTGATTCTAAGTGATGCTTCCTCATATTGGAGTAATTTTCTCCTTTTTTGTCTCAATATCCAAATCTGGAATTTTTGTTCAGCCGAGGCAAATACTTTAGGAGAATATGAGTAAAACTGGTCTTCTCTATGGAGAGGAGATACCTTTCCCTTTCTTTCTTAAAATTCTCCACCTAGGGAATAGTGTGAGCTTTTAGTCTTTTAAGATGATTAAAATGTAACAAAGCACTGCGCAAGTGCATTGTATGGAGTCCATATCAAGTTAACCAAATTATGAAATCCATCCTCTTGGACCCAGGTAGCATTAAACATAAAAAGAGAAGGAATCTTACTCAAGTCCCCTCTAACATAAAAAATAGGGAAGTGATCAGAGTCTCCTATAATACCTACCCATTGTTTGGTATTGGATGCTGAGTGCAACATACCTTCATTGATAAGAAAATGATTCAGTATTTTGGCTATGGTGTGTTCACCTGCTCACATGTTCCACCAGGTTGGTTTGAGATTACCCGGAGGGCAGAAAAAAAGTCAGACTTCTTCTAGATTTCTCGTAAAATAATTCGATAGTGGGTCTTTATGGGAAAACATACCCGGTGGCTCTCCCTCCCAAATGGAGAAAATTAGATCACTCGCGAGAATAAACCTTTTGGAGTTATGAAAATCCGCTTCAAATACATTATCCAAGAAGTCCACTCTTTGTGAATGAGAACCACATATCTTTAACACAGAAAATGCAAAACCCAAATCTCTTTAATTTATTTCAACTTGTAGTACTGAAGAGATACCCCAGCTTGTGGTAACATGAAATATTTCTAGTTTTCCACCCTGAAACCATCGCTCCAGACCTCCCACCTAAAATCCCACCTAGGAAAAATATACATAAGCTCAGATACAATGGAATCATCAACAACTAGATATTCCTGAAGAAAAAGGATGTCGTAATTATGTATTGCTACCAGTCTTTTCAAGGCCAGTTTTTTAGACAAGTTCCCTAAAATCCTAATATTTAGGGATATGCATAACATTAAGTAGCTTTGATTATGGGAGTGCATGCTCTTAAGGGCCCCTCGATTTTTTTGTCTTCCCGCACTTACATCTAAATCCTCCTGTGTTCTGGTAGTATCCATCACTGATATGAAAAATATAAGTCAGTTAGTTCCCCCAGATTCTTGTTTAAATAATCCCTTAATAACACTTGCATCATTAATGGATTTCATGGAGGATCTTGGCTTGGAATGGTACCTCGAAGATTTATTTTCCTTAGTCTCCAACAGATAGGCCTGTACATCCCTAGTATTTTGAATGGATATAAAATCTACAAAAACCCTTGCTAATATATCCTTAATTGAAGTGGAAAGTCTCTTGAAGACGTATTTTTGGGTTGTGAGTCTATGTGTTCAGAAGAATCCTTAACAGGAGATGGAGTATGAACAGTCCCAACCTAGTCAGTTGAAGGAGTACAATAGGTCATCTTCAGAATAGGAGAAAAAAGATCCCTATCGTGTATAAGGATATGTGTGGGATTACGAGAAGAAACACCAAATTCTCCACTGACATCACATACATCGCCATGTGCCCCCAAAACCACTAGAGGAGAGACATTTTTCTCCAAAGAAACAATAGGATCAGCATTTATGAATTCCGACTCATAAGGAAGATGAATCAAGGAACAATGCTGAGGAGGATAGGAAAAATGTGAGGAATCTAGAGGGGGAATGCTTGTAGGTGCTCCAAGAATGAGAGGCCGATATACCTCACTTCCTGAGATACCATGATACCCAATAGAGGGATCAAAGCTCATGGATCTAGATATTGGATTCTAAAATAGGCTAAAATGTCTTTCCATAGGTTGAAAGGAATTAGAATTGTGGACAGATATGAAATCATTGGAGCACACAATATCACTAGTAAGTGGAATAACCAACATACATGAGGACAGAGAAATATGCTTAACACTAGAATCGGGTTGATAGGGATCACACTTACCCATAGATATGTGTCCACTACTTGGAACCTTAGAAGAGGAATCCACATCCAATTGTGAGTCCATTCGCAAGGCCCCTCCTCCATTAATCAGCTGTAGCTCATATTACTCGTCTAGGGGAGAGTCAATATGTTCCAATGTCCTCGATATATGTGCTCCACCCAAATCAATCAAATATATGGTGGAATACATCACACACGAAGTTGAAATGTATAGGGAGGGGACATGTAGTTGAGGTATGTCCACCAAGGGCTCAATAAAATCCTTCATGTGCGACTGACCAGATTCCCAATTCTCTTCCTTGACAACATCACCACTTTTTCTCCTCCAATATTTGTGAGTGAATGGCAATGTGCATTCCTGTACTAGGTGTCCATAAACATGGCATCGATTGCATTTATAGGGAAACCTAATGTAATCCAAGTATTTGGAATATGAGTATGACCCTTTGGTAATGACAATTTTCTCTCGTATTCCATCCTTGATATCCAACTCAATGAGGATTTAACAACCACCAAGTTTCTTGTTGCTTCAAAACTGCCATCGACCAAGAAGAATTCACCCAAGGTGGCTTTGATAAGAGAAAATATTTATGGTGTCCACAATTTAGGTGGAAAACTAAGGAGCTTAACCCATGTCAGATGGTAGTATATTTTCTCTTTTCCGATGCTAAAAGTGGGGACCGATCTCTTTTCCTTGAAGGCCAACTTATTCACAACCACACCCATTCAAGGATTTTTCTAACATCTTTTGTAGTTTTGAGAATAGCCCGAAGGCAACCATTCGAGAGGCAAAATCACTACGTAGGGTAGTCCAGAAAGGTCCACTAAGTCACCTCCCTTTTCCTGAAATATGCCATAGCCATATTATTTCCGCAAAATCATCCAATTATTGTTGTCTCAGAGATAGATAAAAGTTTGTACATAGGGACATCTTCTCTCGGAGTGAGGTTTACTTCTGTCTTCCTCTTAATACATCTTCTCCTCTTTCTCCTAGTTNTATATATCAAAAGATTTAAACACATGATCAGTGCCTTAAAACAGAGTCATGAAATAATCAAATGTACTTGCATGTGCTTGTAGTGAATGTTTTGCAATTGCCTCTTGGTACGTTTTAAGTTAATATGGAATATGAGTGGATTAAATTAGGCGAGGGGGGATTCCAGATATACCCTAGGGGTACTTGGAGTATGTCCAAATATAAACCTTCACGGCTACCCGCAAAAAATGTGTGGGCTGAATGGAGTCTTTGATACCGTGCTCATAATACACATGAAGGCGTAACAGAGATCGGTGCCCTGAGGTCACTATGCAGGTGTTCCCACTTCCTTTGGGTATTTTTCCACTATTTAGGGTTTGGTCGAGGTGTTGGATTTTCTCCTGATGGTGGTTGATTGGGGAAGGTGAAAACTAATTAATCTAGTCACTCACATTGGTTTTGATGCAGCTTGACTGATTGGATGAATCGCAGCCAAGTGCAGAGCATACACATCAGAGTCTTGTAAATTTTAGTAAATTTTAAAGGGTGTGTTTTTTAGAAAGAAAAACCCTCTAGGAACCTCTTTCGGTCCAAGTGGACCTCAATCGAGGAATCAAGGAGGGGGTTGATTTTAGAATGATTGTTTGCAGAAATTAAAGATAAACAACAAAAAATAAGCAAACCACAGGTTTCCTAATTAGTCCTAGCACACATCTCTTTCCCCTTTCGGGTCAATCGGAAAGTCGTGGAGTAAGTATTAAAGTTACTTTGACATTGTAATATGGAATATATGATAAAGTAATCAAAGCATATTATTCTACATCAATGAAACTAATCTAGAGCAAAGAAAAAAAAGAAATTGCAAAAAACTGAAAAAAGGATGCGAATCCCCCCACGAGAGATGGGGAATGGGCTCGAAAGAGCCTATTCAGAGAATTTTTTTATTATCAGCTGTTACAATATCAGTGAATTGATATTATTCTTCTTGGTTCTTATACATGATGAAACCAAGGCCTTACAAAGAGCAAAAATTAAAAATTACAGTCAAAAGGGAGACCCTTGGGGGGATTCGGATGGCCCAAAAGCCACTTTCGAACATAAGATTCTCCTCTTTTTGTTATACCTGCTAAAAAATAGAGAGCTTATTAGAATGAAATATTCCCAAAATCACTTTGAAAGTACCTTTGGGTCAGCCTACTTTAAACCCAAAAAAAACTAAGTTAAAACTAGTTAAAACGGTAAAAAGGGAACCAAGGAAAGCAAGCTTTCCTTGGGATCTTGGCTTGCTAATTAGGAAGCCAATGGAATATGCACTGATTGCTGGATTTTATATTTTAAAACAGAAAAATAAATCTAATGCATGCAAACTATGGATTCTCTTTAAATTGCCACGCAAAACAGACGATTTCCCTAAATCTAGATCTAGAATGCTTATACAACTTTTTAGGAATGAGATCTAGATTATGAGACTTGAGACAATAAATATATGTTAAGTTTTACTTTAAAATAGTAGATCTGAATAATATCAAAGCTTGTAAACAAAGTAACCAGGTCAAATTTTAATTTTTAGAAGGAGGAAGAGAGAGAAAGAGTGTTGGAAGCCTAGGAATGTTGGGCTTTGGAGTCTGTTTTGGTGGAATACCGAGAGAATATGTCCTCCAAAAGATACCGAAGATGATGAAGATACAAAATATCTCAACCCCTTCTACAAGTGAGATCACTTGCAACTTAGAAAGCCTTGCACAAACAGGTGGTTAAATCATGGGTGTTGCTGGAAAAAGACAATTAGAAAGCATGCAATTAAACTTAAAATACATGCAACTCCAAGAGATTTGAAACAAGCGAACAGTAAGAGCATAAATAAAACTAGAATAATCTCTTACCCCAACAGGAGGGGGCTCTCTCCTTCAGGGCCAACAATTAAGCAGCAAAAAGCAAAGATCAATAATACAAATTATACCTCGTAAGCACTTGACAATCACCATCCACACATGAAAAGATTTACACCATAGGTATTGCCTCCAAAGATTCTTTATTCTAAAATAGTACACAATACAATAGCAACAACACCTCAATCTAGTTCTAACTAGCTTGGAAGAGGAAAACTGAGCTTTATTTATAACAAAAACTGGAAATCTAGCCCAGGGGGCGCAATTCCCAAGGAGAGAGAGACTGCAGCTACATGTGGAGTCAAGCCGAGCTTGATCTGTGTGTAACTGAGCCTGATCAAAGTCTCACTGAGTGCAACTATCAATCAGAGAGCTGATCGGATTGACACCTCAATCTGCTAACTGAATCATCCACCAAAACTCATCTAGATGGGCCCACACATGTGGAGGAGAGAGAGAGGGCACAATTCCCAAGATTGCATGCTGTGGTGCACTCCTTGTTCAGTCCATATCACCTCCTTGAGTCAAGGGATGGTCAGCTCCAGTCAATATCAAGCTGATGAGACTGTTGTCAGTCAAATCGGAGCAAATCCCACTGATTTAGGATTTGGGGCTTTCTCCATTATTTAATTAATTTATTAATTAAAATAATCAATATTTGAATTTTAGGGTTTTTTGACTTGAGTGATGGACAAATCACTCAAAACTTAGGAAAAGTGGGTTTATGGGTTTCCATGGTGCTCTGAGCTTGAAAATGAGCACCCCCCATGACTAAAATTGATTGCTGAGCCCACTTTTATTACAAAACTAATTTTTCCATTTAGACTACTAAAAAATAGCCTAAGTTTTGGAAAAATTAAAACTTAAAAAAGACTTTAAAAATAAAAAAAAAATAAAACCTAGGGGGATTTAGACATGTTCATATGACTCGACCATAATGCCTATCATGTTTATAAACTAACACATAGACTCTAATAACCTCAATAGGCCTAAATGCCAAGCCAACCACCCCAACTTTGGAGGTATTGAGTGAAAAACTCAGAAATTATTAGTCGTTTATTCAACAACCAATAATAACCGAAGGAAAAAACACCCTGGGCTGATCGAATTGGAAAATAAAGTCTAAGAGACCGATTCTTTTACATATACTATCATGCTAGAACATTTTATTACAACTCCCCTATGGGGTATGAACATGTGATATAGCACAACAAGCACTTCCCAGAAGCACTTCTGAAGGTCTTCTAAAGTCCGAACAAATCATCTTTGTCCGGTTCACCAAGCTCACTTGATAAAAACCACTAAGTACAACTTAGGTGGTAAGATCTGGCTCCAACTGTGGGGCGTGTGCTCGATCTGGTCATAGGGAAAGGAGAGGATATGAGAACACCAGAATATCTAGTTTATACACCCTGTAAAAACATCTCAACTTGACAAAAAAAACCTCAGTAGCACAAGCTTTATATAAAAACCAAATGAACCATTAAGCTGATTTATTTAAACAAAATAAATGTAACTAACTAATTTATTTTTTATTATAGCTAAGTACAACAAAGAAATGCAGAAAGTAAATGCTCTCTTTTAAGGAGCTTATTTTCCTACTCTAAGCATGATATAAAAGGTTAGGTGTAATAAAAAACCCAATGTAACCACCTAAGAATTTTATTAACATAAAAATTATTTCCTTGTTTTTGGTTACCAGCCAAAGTAAGGATACTTTCTTCAGAAAATGAAAACCTGCATGATGATCCAAAATGGGCGAGCTGGACGAGAAATCATAGGCATGAATAAAGTCATTAAAGTTCTTCCCAAACTGGTATGTGCTAGCGCAGGCTGCTTCTATCCATGACTGGATAGGACTGATATACCAATCACCAAGATGAGGAAGAATGACTACATCATCATACTGATCATCAAGACTTTTCAAATGATAACTTGTTGCATGAGCCCCAAGTAGCTCCAAATCATAAGGAACCTCTATATGTGAAGAAGATGGCTGAGATTGTTATTCCATTGATTGCATCACATCTAACTTTTCACAACACTGCTTCTCAATGTATTCATTACTGTTGAATTTGTGCGGCTCTGTATGATATGACTCTGAATGATCATGTGAAAATTTTGAATGCTCCTCTTCTATACTAATATTTTCCCAGGTATCCAGATCCATGCTCCCCTCTATAGATGTATCATAGATTGGACTTCCACAAATTTTTGAATAGACACTCCCCTTGCTGGACATATCATGGATGGGGTTCTCAATAAGATTTTCACAAGTTGGATTATCAATGAAATTCCAATAGTCATCACTCCCATCTATGTTGGATATGAGAGAGTCTTCCTTGCTGGTATCACATCCTGAGATATAACTACCCTCCTCCTATTCTTAATAATCATCCTTCAAAGTTTTGGTTTCAAAGATATTATGTGAATTTAAACTTTCCAAAACTTCATCCCTAAGTGATGAACATAAAGGAGTGTCATCATACACATCATAAACTTCTTCATAAGTGTCGATCTCTGTAATGGTTTCCTCATGAGGGCTTTCTGGAAAAATATTAGCATTGCAACAAACTTTAGAATACCTCAAATCTTCAATTTTTTCAGTTATGGTGTCATGAGGAGAGTCTTCATCAATGTGTTCAATCATGGGTTCCTTGTGAAGCTCTTCAATAGGATAATCTTGAGTGTCCTCATCTATAATGGAAATCATGGGCTTCTTTAGCTCATTTAGGTAGTTGAGGGTCCTTTCTACAACCGTCATCATATCTTCCTCACCATCATGCCATCTCTAAAAAAACATAGCACATAAGTCTTCATGGGAGGTAATGCATTTATCAGGAAGACCACAAAACCATGTCCAAGCCTTCTTTTCCAAAGAATTAGCAAAAATTCACATTACATTATCCCTATGAAGTATGCTAAGTTTAGTCACAAATGAAAAAACAAATATGATGTGACAGACAGTTGAATCGCCACTTCCATAAAATTTTGGAGCCTGAGAAAATCTTTCATCCTCGATATATGGTTCATAGTTAGGAAAACCTGGGATGCCCGAGAAATCGATGGAAGGATATACATTGGAAATTATAGCACCATGATCTTCATCATCCATAATGGCTAATCAGTAGCATATATCAACCATGCATTTTGTACTGAATAGGTGGAGCTATCAAGTGATGAGCTTTAAAGGTTTTAATATGTCGCATGGGCTCATCTACACACAACAAAACTTCACAAGTTTATGAGATAATAGGGTTTTATCCCTCCAGTGGAGTCGCCGTGTGAAAAAGAAAAATAAGCATTTACAAATCTTTCACAAAAATGATTTTTGCTTTTATTTGTAAAAATAAAAACTGAAAAAAAGTTAGTGGAGTCGCCAGATGAAAATTAAAGATCTACTCTAAGCATTCATCAAACAAAGCAAAAACAAAAAGGAAGAAAACGAAAGTCGTATTCTGGGAATAAAAAGATTTATCCCCAGCAATGACGAGAAAAAGTTTTTATGTTTTTTAAAGACAAGATTAATCATTTTTTTTTTAGTTGTTTAGAAAAAAGTTAAGCTAAGTCATACTCAAGAATATAAATATTTATCTCCGGCAACGACGCCAAATTTTTTTTGCGCCTTTCACACACCTGGGGAGGGGGACGTGGCAAAAATCTTCAAGCCACTCGGTGTGTCCTTGGGTGAAAGTCTCGAATCAAGGCTGTCACCTTGTTCTTGACTCCTCCGTTTAGGGTCAACTCCTAATGAAACCAAGCGGGGTAGACCCTATTAAGTTACTAAGGAAAATTAATTTAGTATGATGATGTTAAATTGAGATAGTTGCTTAGGAGTTTGAAATTAACCATACATAACCATAGATGACAAGATGAAAAATGAGCACAATAATGCACAATGTTGACACACAATATATATATCAAAAGATTTAAACACATGACCAGTGCCTTAAAATGGAGTCATAAAATAATCAAATGTACTTGCATGTGCTTGGAGTGAATGTTTTGCAATTGCCTCTTGGTATGTTTTAAGTTAATGTGGAATATGAGTGGATTAAATTAGGCAAGGGGGGACTCCAGATATACCCGAGGGGTACTTGGAGTATGTCCAAAAATAAACCTTCACGGCTACCTGCAAGGAATGTGTGGGATGAATGGAGTCTCTGATACCGTGTTCATAATACACACGAAAGCGTAACAGAGATCGCCGCCCTGAGGTCACTGTGCAGGAGTTCCCACTTCCTTTGGGTATTTTGCCACTGTTTACGGTTTGATCGAGGCATTGGATTTTCTCCTGATGGTGGTTGATTGGGGAAGGTGAAAACTATTTAATATAGTGACTCACATTGCCTTTGATGTAGCTTTACTGATCGAACAGACCACAGCCAAGTGCAGAGCATACACACTGGAGTCTTGTCAATAATAGTAAATTTTAAAGGGTGTGTTTTTTTAGAAAGAAAAACCCTCCAGGAACCTCTTTCGGTCCAGGTGGACCTCAATCGGGGAATCAAGGAGGGGGTTGATTTTAGAATGATTGTTTGCAGAAATTAAAGATAAGCTGCAAAAAAGAAGCAAACCACAGGTTTTATAATTACTCCTACCACGCATCTCTTTCCCCTTTCGGGTCAATCGGGAAGTCGTGGGGTAAGTATTAAAGTTACTTTGATACTGTATTACGGAATATATGATAAAGTAATCAAATCATATTATTCTGCATCAATGAAAGTAATCTAGAACAAAGAAAAATAAGAAATTGCAAAAAACTGAAAAAAGGACGCGAATCCCCCTAATGGGGATGGGGAATGGGCTCGAAAGAGCCTATTCAGAGAATTTTTTTATTATCAGCTGTTACAATATCAGTGAACTGATACAATTCCTCTTGGTTCTTATACAGGATGAAACCAAGGCCTTACAAAGTGCCAAAATAAAAAAATTACAATCAAAAGGGAGACCCCTAGGGGGATTCAGATGGCCCAAAATCCACTTTCGAACAACAACTTCTCCTCTTTCTGTTATACCTGTTAAAAAAAATGAGCTTATAAGAATGAAATATTCCCAAAATCACTTTGAAAGTACATTTGGGTCAGCCTACTTTAAACCCAAAAGAAACTAAGTTAAAACTAGTTAAAGCGGTAAAAATGGAATCAAGGAAAGCAAGATTTCCTTGGGATCTTGGCTTGATTTTTGGGCAGCCAATGAAATATGCACTGATTGCTGGATTTGAATTTTTTAAAACAGAAACATAAATCTAATGCATGCAAACTATGGATTCTCTTTAAATTGCCATGCAAAACGAACGATTTCCCTAAATCTAGATCTAAAATGAGTATACAACTTTTTAGGAATGAGATCTAGATTATGAGCCTTGAGACAATAGATATATGTTAATTTTTAATTTAAAATAATATATTTGAATAATATCAAAGCTTGTAAACAAAGTAACCAGGTAAAGTTTTGATTTTTAGAAGGAGGAAGAGAGAGAAAGAGTGTTGGAATCCTGGGAATGTTGGGCTTTGTAGTCCACTTTGGTGGAATAACGAGGGACTATGTCCTCCAAAATATCCTAAAGATGAGGAGGATGCAAACTATCTCAAACCATTCTACAAGTGAGATCACCCGCAGCTTAGAAATCCTTGCACAAACAAATGGTTAAATCATGGGTGTTGCTGGAAAAAGACAATTAGAAAGCATGCAATTAAACTTAAAATACATGCAACTCCAAGAGATTTGAAACAAGCAAACAGTAAGAGCATAAATTAAACTAGAATAATCTCTTACCCCAATAGGAGTGAGCTCTCTCCTTTATGGCCAACAATTAACCAACAAAAAGCAAAGATCAATAATACAAATTATACCTCATAAGCACTTGACAATCACCATCCACACATGAAAAGCATTACACCATAGATATTGCCTCCAAAGCTTCTTTATTCCAAAATAGTACACAATACAATAGCAACAACACCTCAATCCAGTTCTAACTAGCTTGGAAGAGGAAAACTGAGCTTTATTTATAACAAAAACTGGAAATATAGCCCAGGGGGAAGCAATTCCCAAGGAGAGAGAGACTGCAGCTGCATGTGGAGTCAAGTTGAGCTTGATTTGTGTCTAATTGAGCCTGATATGAGTCTCACTGAGTGCAACTGTCAATCAGAGAGTTGATCGTACTGACACCTCAACCTGCTAACTGAAGCATCTACCAAAACTCATCCAGATGGGCCCACATGTGACGAGGAGAGAGAGAGGGTGAAATTCCAAAGATTGCATGTTGTAGTGCACTCCCAGTTCAGTCCAGATCACCTCCTTCAGTTAAGGAATGGTTAGCTCCAGCCAATCCCAAACTGATGAGACTGATTTCGGTCAATTCTGAGCAAATCCCACTGATTTAGGATTTGGGGCTTTCTCCATTATTTAATTAATTTATTAATTAAAATAATCAATATTTGATTTTTAGGGGTTTTTTGACCTGAGTGATGGAAAAATCACTCAAAACTTAGGAAAAGTGGGTTTATGGGTTTACATGATGCTCTAAGCTTTAAAATGAGCACCCCCATGACTGAAACTGATTTCTGAGCCCACTTTTATTACAAAGCCAATTTTTCCATTTAGACTTAAAAAATAGCCTAAGTTTTGGAAAAATTAAAACTTAAAAAAAACTTAAAAACTTAAAAAAAATAAAACCTAGGGGGACTTAAACATGTTCATATGACTCGACCATAATGCCTAACATGTTTATACATTGACACATAGACTCTAATAACCTCAATAGGCCTAAATTCCAAGCTGACCACCCCAACTTTGGAGGTATTGAGTGAAAAACTCAGAAATTATCAATCGTTTACTCAACAACCAATAATAACTAAGGGAAAAAATACCCTGGGCTGATCGGATTGACAAATAGATTCTAAGAGACCGAGTCTTTTATAGACACTATCATGCTAGAACATTTTATTACAACTCCCATATGGGGTATGAACATGTGATATAGTACAACAAGCACTTCCCAGGAGCACTTCTAAAGGTCTTCTGAAGTCCGAACAAATCATCTTTTTCCGGTTCACCAGGCTCACTTGATAAAAACCACCAAGTACAACTTAGGTGGTAACATACCACACCCATGGTTGTATGTTGATATTGGAAACCACCCTAAGATGGATGAACGGGAGAGTCACCAACCTTTGAATCCTTTGACAAGTGGTCAACCTTAGAAATTTCTTAGATTGTAAGTTGATTCTCGAAACCACTCAAGGATGGTTGACTAGGTGGGTTACCAGCCTCTGATACCTTCTGCAAATGACTAGCCTCAAAAGTCACAGGTGAAGAAGAACATGGACAAAAGAGAGAAGGAGAAATGAACCCCTACACAATAAATGACAGATTATTTATATGAGGTGGTCTAGGAATCCCATGATCTATAAAGGATTCCATGAAAACACCCTAAAATTCTTGTGCTAATTGTATAGAGTTATAATGGGGCCTATCACTTCGGGAGGGGTGCAAACGACCCAACTACCCACCAGAGAAAACCTTGATATATGAAAAATCTAAATAAACGAAGAAGGGCATGACAAAGGTTACTAATGTGCTCCACTTTTCCTGTAAATCATTCAATCTGTTATTTAGGCTGACATAGCCAGGAGCCTCAAAAGAAAAGTAATACTTTATTAGATAGAGAAATATTTTACTATACATATTATTTTAAATTTTTTTAAAGGAATATTTTATCAAAAATTCAGTACTTATTCATGATTCATGGATAATGTTGACCCTAATTATAAAGTTTAATGTGCCAATTCAAAACTTCGCAATAAAGGCAAAATTTTGGAAAATTTGTCTTGACTAGTTTTGACCAAGGGGGATTCGAATGGCTCAAGAGGGTCTATAATTTGGTAGGGACTGATGTGGAGAGTCTTATTACTCTTAAATTGACCCTCTAATATTTTTATGACAGGTCATAGACATCTGCAACTCGAATTGGGCATGATGGAAAAAAGGGAAAAATTACTAGCAATTTATGAACCCTCCCAAATTTCAGAAAAGAGTATGGGGATTTTAATTATACTTCATTTAATGTCATTATGTGTGATTAAGAGTTCTGCAATAGAGGATTAAAGGTTCATATTCGAATGCACAATTTCAGTGATATTTGCTTAAGGGAAATGACACAATAAAGCTCAACTTCGACTCATAAATGGTGCATATAATGTTTCAGACAAAGAAATATGAATATATACCATTGAAATCATTTCAGTATCTCATTAACAACATATAACATTGATCCAAGTCACAATATACATCAGATACACAATCTCCATTGAAAGGGAAAATCATCACATGGAAACTAGTCACAAGAAAGCTTGGAAATATGGAAATTTGCATATGTATTTGTTCTGATTTCGACTTACAAAGCATGTGAACATGATATTAAATATACATACATCACACATCAGAGTTTTGGCATCAACTAAAATCAATGGGGCGCAAACACCATTCACACTAGTGCGCCTTCATAGAAAAAAATGGAAATATAGAAGTGGAAATTGATAGAATGGGAGGAGATATGGGTCACGAAAAGCAACAGACTCCTAAATGAAATAAAACACTCCATGAAGCTACAAATTAGAGGTATGAGTGGCCTCTCCCATGGCCAAATTGGATTAGAATATCACTCTCTCGAAATTGGCTCACTAGCAAGGTAAGTGTGCACTCACCATGCAAAGGACAAGCTAATGCTCTCCAAATGCCAAAGGCAAATTGGCAAATGATCAAAATCCATTTCCATTCCTCATGACATATTTTTATATCCCTCACAAGGTCCTCCAAGTTATAATTCATTCCCACAGGCTTCCTCCACCTCATCCTTGATGTTTAGTAACCTCCATGCCACTTGGCCTTCACCTCAAACCTTCATCTCCCACCAAATTTGAATGGTTTCCTCTAACTCCCAAATTCGACCTCTTGGTGGCAATTTTTAGCCTTATCATTTAATATTTGTCATATTCCAGCAATCAAGTCTGCAATTAGGTCTGACTTGTCATAGAATCTTCCATCATTTTTCATAAAGCATAGGGAATCTAGCTCCACATGGCACCTAGTTTCTTCCTAGACTCTTCCTCTTATACAGGGAGTTACTCCTACTCACCCATTAAAATATTTGGGCTCATAATATGTAATTTGATTGCTATTCACCTTCCAAAAACCTTCCATCACTCAAAATTTCTAATTTGGGATTAAGTCTTGACATGTGTAAGGAGGAATCTAGCCACCCAAGGCCCCCATGGACCTCCAAATGTCCTTATGTATCAATGCCACTTTATTTTCTCCATATTTATTATTTGTATGACCCAAATTAATGTGTAAATGATAAACTAAGGTTCTCTTGGGTCCCATAGCTCCCTTATTGCAATATTTAATGCCTCCTCCCCCAACCTAGGGAACTAGTAGGTGGGTGAAACATTGTCAACTAGTAGCCCTATTGGAATGGGGACATGACAGTCCTCCCCACCCAATATTTATTGTCCTCAATCAATTAAAATTTTGGATGCTACAAAATTTTCTCATCTTCCCAAGTGGCCTCCTCACTAGGCAGATCCTTCCATTGTAACAAATATTCTTTTATTGTTCTGCTTCGTAGTCTTTTCTCCCTTGTTCTCGATATTTTGTTTGGATTGAGAACAAGTTGTCCTTCATCATCCAAAGGTGGTAAATTATATGAAATTTAAATGTGTTTCCCTATAATAATTTTAGACAAGAAACATGAAATACATTATGAATTCTTCTTCCTATGGGAAGCTCCAATTAATGGGCCACTTCCCCAACTTTTTGAATAACCTTGTAGGGACCATAAAATCTTGGTTTTAGATTTTCTGAACCTTCACCTTTTATGGTAGTTTTTTTGTAGGGATGCAACCTCAAATACACCAAGTCATTCACTTTGAATTGTCTCTCTATTCTATGTTGATCTACATATTGTTTCTGCTGATTTTGAGCAACCTGTAAGTTATCTCTCAAAACCTTCAAAACTTCTCGACTTTCTTCAATCCAATCCTTAGCCTTGGAGCTCTACTATCACAAAAAATGTGGTCAATAAAAGTATATGCATAATAACCATAAAGTGCTTTAAAGGGAGACATGCCAATGGACATATGGAAAGTAGTATTGTAACAAAACTCACCCAAATGCAACCATTTTATCCATGCTTTTGGCTGCCCACTAACATAGTTCCTCAAGTAGCCTTCCAACCATTGATTCACCCTCTCTTTTTGGCCATTATTTTTGTGATTATATCTTGTTCTAGGTTTCAAATTTGTCCCAACCATTTTGAATATTTCTTTCCAAAATGTACTACAAAATATGCTATCTCTGTCACTAACAATGCTCGTAGGGAGCCCATGCAATCTGGAAACTTCTTTAAACAATAATTCAGTCACTTGTGTAGAAGTGAAAGTGTTATTAACAACAAATAAATGATAAAATTTGGTGAGTCTATCCACCACCACAAATATTCAATCCTTACCAAATACTTTGGGCAAACCAGTGATGAAGTCCATGGAAATGCTCTCCCATTTTTGTGTTGGAATTGGAAAGGGATTTAAGAGAACAACTGGATGAGTGCGATCCAATTTATTTTGCTTACATGTGGGGAATTAATCAACATACTTTAAAACATCAGCATTCAACCCTTTCCATGCAAACATTTCCCTCAACATTCGGTATGTTTTGATGAAACCGGGGTGACCTGCTAGAGGAGAATCATGAGTTTTTTTTAAAAAATTTCTCCTTCAAAATTGAATTAGGGATAAAATAGAATCTACCTTTGTAGTATATTATTCCTTCCAATACCTTATACATATCATCATTTTTATTCCCATAAAAAATTTTACAAGAAAATTTATCTTTGGCATACTCTACTTCTAATGTGGCTTTCCAATTTTCTGCTACATCCATGAGAGAAATAGAAGATATTCTAGATAAGGCATCAAATACCAAATTATTTTTCCCTTCAAATATTCAACATCAAAGTCAAATTCTTGAATCTTACTCACCCACATTTGATTCCTTTCATTTAAATCCTTTTGAGTGAGGAAGTACCTTAAGTTGTTATGGTTAGTTTTGACTACAAATTTGTTTCCCACCAGGTATTGTCTAAACTTGATCAAAGCATGCAATATAGCCAACATTTCTTTATAATATATGGAGTAAATCCTCTCATGTGGCTGCAAATTCCTACTCTCAAAATCTATTGGGCGTTGTCCTTTTTTTAGGACTGCTCCAATGCCTTCCCCTATTGCATCACATCCAAGACAAATGGTTTAGAAAAATCAGGCAATGCTAGAATAGGAAAATTGCTTATTACCTCCTTCATTATTTGGAAATATTTTTCATCCCCTTCATTCCACTAGAAAGCATCTTTCTTTGTCAAATCAATGAGAGGTGAAGTGAGTTGGGAGAATCCCTTCACAAACTTTCTATAGTAGGTGCAAATTCCAATGAATCCTCTTAATTCAGTGAGACTTTTGGGACGATGCCACTCTAAAATGGATCTTATTTTCTCCATATCCACCTTCACACCAGATTGACCAATGATCTGTCCAATATACAAGATCTATTTCAAACCAAACTCACATTTTGACAGCTTAGCAAACAAAGATTGATCATGCAGAATTTTTAATACCTCTTCTAGATGATGCAAGTGTTCCTTCCAAGTTTTATTGTAAATAAGAATGTCATCAAAGAAAACAAGTACAAACTTACGAAGTTGCTTGTGGAAGATGTTTTTCATGCATTATTGGAATTTGGATGGTGCATTTGTCAAGCCAAAGGGCATGGCAACAAACTCAAAGTGACCATAGTGGCATCTGAAAGCAGTCTTTGGTATGTCTTCTTCTCTCATTCTAATTTGATGATAACCTGATCTAAGGTCAATATTTGAGAATAAATTTTCCCTATGGATCTCATCCATGAGCACATCAATCCTTTGGATGATGTATCTATTCTTTATTGTCTTCTTGTTTAATGCTCTAAAATCAATGCACATTCTCAAGGTTCCATCTTTCTTTTTTACCATAACAACTGAAGAAGCAAATGAGTTAGAACTAGGACTTATGAGACCCAAATCCAAGAGTTCTTTAATGTCCTCTTCAATATCATATATAATCCTTTTTGGATTCCTATAAGGATGAATTTTTATAGGTTGTGTTCCTATCTCTAACTCAATGCTATGCTCAACACCGCTATATGGTGGTCTTCCTGGGGGAAGGTCTCCAAAAACCTTCTTATACTTACTCAATAGTTGCTCTATCTCCTTAGGATGCTTGAAAATATTCAAGTGGGGCTTAGTAGATGTAATTAAACATTCAATATCCCACTCTATATATCCATGCCTGAAGATAGTCCTCGTGCTGTGAGAAGACACTACTTGATTTGAGTAAGTGTGCATTCCCCTCAACAAGATGGGTTTCCCTTATGAATTTTTGAACCTTATTTCAGGGACTTGATAATTCACTGTATGTTACCCTAAATAATACAACCATTTTACTCCCAAAACCACAATTGTATCAGCCACATTCACTACATAAAAATTATCAGTGATAGTATGATTTCCTAGAGTAACTTGAAGTTTTGGAATCCATTTACTGCAGTCCATAGAATTGTTACATGGGATGATGACTGTGAAAACATCAAAAGTTTCATCTTGTAAATTTATCCTCTCCACCAGGTATGCATATATGAAGTTGCAAGTGGCTCCGCCATCCACTAGAGATGTGACCTTTTGGCCTTGTATGTTTCCCTTGGGCCTTAAGGTGTGGAATCTAGGCACACCTGAAAGTGCTGCAATTTTTCCTGTATCAGGAGTGGGTTATTCTTCTTATGTTGTTTGATACCCTTCTTCTTGGGCTGCAACTTGTGCATCTTCCTCCTCCTCCTCCTCCTCTTCATCATATTCAGAAAAAAATTCAATGTAGTGTCCCTTCCCCTTGGCACATCTATGGCCTAGGACCCAAGGTTGTTGGCATGTAAAACATAGATTCTTTCTTCTAAGCTCTTCTTTGCTTGGTCCTCCTTTATTTTTTTTGGTATAGGACTCCTTTTTCCATGGTTTCTTACCTTCCTTTAACTTAGAAGAGAAATTTGGTTTAGGAGGATATTTGGTTCTTGGTAACACATTCTGCAAATCCCTTGTCAAATTCATGGCACCCTTCAATGTGGCTGGCTTGTGGGATTTTACTAGCCCTATCAAAGGTTATGTCAATCCTTTAGTAAACAATAAAACCAACCTATCCATAGATACATCAGCAACCATTACTGAAATATTTTCAAATTATAACATATATGCTTCAGGAGTTCCTACTTGCTTCAATTGCACTAGTTCTTTGAAAGGAAGTTCAAGGTCTTTCCTCTCAAATCTATCCATCAATGCATTAGAAAAACCCTCATAAGATAAAATATGATCATGTCCCAAGGTTCTAAGACCATGGAACCACCAATCACTACCTTTCCCTTCAATATGCAGAATGGCCATTTTCAATGCATCTTCTTCAAACATAGGATTTAATTGGAAATATACACTTAATTTCTGCAATCAAGCACTGGCAGACATTTGTGAGGAACCATCAAAGGAAGGAATGGTTACCTTTCCCATGGTGTATTTTAATTCATCGTTAATATGGATTCCCTATTCCCATTTCCTCCTTGTTTGAATTGAAGAGAATCTCAAATGAACCAATAAAAAGGTAGGACTTTCCTACACTCATCACTTAATTGCTGCCAATCATTTGCTGCTTCTCTAACATCATAGGTGGTGTAAGGGCCTTATGTGGACTCTAAAAAAATAGGTATTTCAGGTCCACTCTAATATTTTAACTCGTTAGGTCTGTTATGAGGTCCAATCTTTGAAAAAATGGTTTCTCCATTAGTCTTCCCCTCAACATGGGGTGTACTACTACTACTCCGAAGTACTGACTTGCTCCCAAATTGGACAGCCATCAATTTGAACCCTTTCATGATATGTTTTGTCATAGTGTCAAAATATGATGTAATGAATGTCTTAAGGTCCTCATTGTTTTCTTTGTCATTCATATCTCCGAGTTCTAGTTTTGCCTTAATCTTCTTGTAAAAATAACTAACCTCTCCACTTCCTTCCTTTTCCTAGTTAATGTTTCCAGTATCAATTTCTAATGGAGGGAGGTCAGAATCAGACAAAAATGAATAAATATATCATCAGGTTCCAATATCAAGCTCTGATACCACTTGTAATGTCCCAATTCAAAAACTCCCCAAAAAGGCAGAATTTTGCCAAGGGGATTCGAATGGCTTAAGAGGATCTCGAATTTGGTAGGGATTGATGTGGGGAGTATTAGGACTCTTAAATGTAATATCTTATAGTTTTATTATTGGTCATACACATTTGCAACTCGAATGGGGCATGATGGAAAAAAGGGAAAAAATAATAGTAATTTATGATGCAATTCCCCCTAGGATGTGGGAAGAAATGGAACTCCAAATCCTAATAAACCCTCCAAAATTTCATAACAGAGTATGGGGAATATAATTATAGTTCATTTAATGTCATTATATTTTATTAAGAATTCTGCAACAAAGGATTAAAGGTCCATATTCGAATGCACAATTTCAGTGATATTTGCTTAAGGAAAATGACACAATAAAGCTAAACTTCAACTCATAAATGGCGCATATAATGGTTAAAAACATATAAAGATGAATATATACCATTGAAATCATTTCAATATCTCACTAACAGCATATAACATTGACCCAATTCTCAATATACATCATATATACAATCTCCATTGAAAGGAAAAATCATCACATGGAAACTAGTCACAAGAAAGCTTGGAAATGTGGACATTTGCATATTTATTTCTTTTGATTTCAACTTACAGATCACGTGAAAATTATATTAAAGAGCCATACATCATACATCAGAGCTTGGGCATTAACTAAACTCAATGGAGCGCAACCACAATTCATACTAGTGCGCCTTCATAGAAAAACATGGAAATATGGAAGTGGAAATTGATAGAATAGGAGGAGAGATGGGTCACAAACAAAAACATACTCCTATATGAAATAAAAAAATCCATTAAGCTCCAAATTATAGGTACGAGTGGCCTCTCCCATGGCCAACTTGGATGAGAATCTCACTCTGTCGAAATTGGCTCACTAGCAGGGTAAGTGTACACTCATTGTGCAAAGGACAAGCTAATGCTCTCCAAATGCCAAAGGAAAATTAAAAAATGATAAAAGGTCATTTCCATTCCTCATGACATATTATTACATCCCTCAAAAGGTCCTACAAGGTTGAATTAATTCCCATAGGATTCCTCCACCTCATCCTTGATGTTTAGTAACCTCCATGCCACTTGGCCTTCTCCTTAACCCTTCATCTTCCACCAAATTCGAATAGTTGCCTCTAACTCCCAAATTTGACCTCTTGGTGGCTATTTTTAGCCTTCTCATGTCATATTTGTCATATGTCAGCAATCAGGTCTGACTTGTCATAGAATCTTCCATCATTGTTGTCATAAAGTGCAGGGAATCTAGCTTCACATGGCACCTAGTTTCTTCCTAAACTCTTCCTGTTATATGGGGAGTTACTCCTACTCACCCATTTGAACCCTTCAGCTCATGATATGTAATTTTATGACTCTTCACCTTCCAAGAACCTTCCATCACTCATTATTTCGAATTTGACATTAAGTCATGACATGCGTAAGGATGAATCTAGCCACCTAAGGCCCCCATGGACCTCCAAATGTCCTTATGAAGCAATGCCACTTTATTTTCTCCATATTTATTATTTGCATGACCCAAATTAATGTGTAAATGATAAACTAAGGTTCTCTTGGGTCCCATTGCTCTCTTATTTCAATATTTAATGCCTCCTCCCACAACCTAGGGAACTAATAGGTGGGTGAAACATTGTCAACTAGTAGACGTATGGGAATGGGGACATGACATAAAGCCTAATTCCATGGGGATCAAGAGAGTCAAACCTTATGACCTCCCCAATTTTGGAGGTGAGACACCATGTTTGACTTATAAACACTTGAACTAACCCTCACCAATTTTTGAATGGCCATGAGGAAGGCTCGACATAAAGTTCCACAAACAACTTCTTGTGTTTATACCTTAGGTATACAAAAACCAAAGCTATAATAATTATTTTGATAACATATTATAAAAAACATTATTTTTTTAAATATTTAATTAAAAAATAACATTTAAATCTTATTGAATACGGTAATATTAATATTTTAAATATTTACTGAAAAAAATAACATTTAAATCTTAGTAAATCTTACCATACTTTGTCGAAATCCTCAAATCATATGATGCAAACAACAACAACTCCATTTCATGGAATTTACCAAGGTTGAATGCATTGGAATGGGCCACTTTCAACTCTATTGATTCTGCCCTACTCATCTCTGCTCATTTTTAGGGCTTGAGTATGCTTGCACATCTCTTGGTGTCTGTTAGTGGTTTTTACCACTATTTTGTTTTAAGCAGGACTACAAGGAAGAGCCTCTCTAGATCAGCTACCTGGCCTTGACTTATATCTGATGTGGGGTGTTTGGGAGATGGTTTTCATTGAGATGAGAACTTGACTTATTTTTTAGTTGGATGGGAGGTTCCCATACTTGTCTTTTTTCTAGTGAGAGGGAGTCTATCGCCTTTTTTGTTGACTGGTTCTCTTATTATGTATATGTCCACCTGTGCAACAAACATGTTACCTTTGATTCAGTTGAATAACAAGGAAGAGCTATTTTTCTGCTAGAAAAAACAAATACTTGATGAATATTATTTCATTTTCAAGGTTTATTACGAAAACTAAAACTATAAATTTGAATTGATTCTATTAATGATCCTTTGGATGTCTAACATATCTAGCGCGGCCTCTATTATTTTATATGGTGAAGATGTCACAATATTGTTTTATTAATTTCTAATAAAAGTCAATAAGGTGAGATATTGTAATGTTTATTTATTAAGTCTGTACTATGGGATGATGGCATAATTTATAAATAATATAAGCTAAGTTATAAATGCTATTTAAATAAAGCATTTATTATTAATTAAAAGATATATATAAAATCATAATTGATTTTGATAAAGATATATATTTAAGCATTAAAGTATGCACAAGTCATTGTGTTTAAGTTTATGGATTTGCACTATGTAAAAATTTAGAAGTGACCAACACTTTTGCAAATCCATAAGCTTGCACCCAAATATATATATATATATAAAACATCAACTTGACATAAATATATATAATGTTTTTATCTTGTGCATTGTTTTAATTTAACATGATAATAAAACCTAGTTAAGTGTGGCACAATTTTTTTTCAAAGCTGAATCTCAATGAAAAGAATCCCAAGTTGCGGAACAGAGTCGTTGTTCAAAGGAGTGTAACCCTAATCGATCCATAAAGGAAGACGAAAAAGCTCGGTTGTCCAGTCACTAGTCGAAGAAAATTCATGTCGTCGTTCAAGAACCTGAAGAGAGGGTGAAGTCGAGCCAGCCATCACATTGAAAGTGAGTTGATAACTACAAACAGAGTAACTGCGTGAAGGAATAGAGTCGAGTCAACGCTGAGAGTATAAATGGGAAGTAATAAAGCCAGCGATTCAAAATTAATACAAGCCACCGAAATAAACTAAAATCGAAATTTGAGAAATTTAATACAAGCCATCTGAAATAAACTAAAATTAAAATTTAAATAAACTAAAATTAGAATTTAATACACGCCAATGAGCTTCAAATTTTATTATTGAGAAATAAGTTGATTAGTTTAAAAATAGTTCAAATTCCATTACAAATCATATTCAGAGTGCAAGAACTTGATAGTGAGTTATCTGCTATTGATTCAGATATTAATCAAAGACGTAGAGTTAGAATGTTCATCGTCGAGTTAGATAGTAGCCGCCAAAATTTTCAAGAGTCAAAATCGTCGAAAAATCACCTACACAAGAAGTAACGATATCAGTCAAAGTAAAGAGTCAGTTGTCATTTTTTTTTTATCGAGTAGAGAAAGAAGTCAATTACCCTCACAAAGAGAAATAAGATCCCATAATTTAAAGTATTGGATCCCATCCATAGTGTTGACATTATCGCGACCTGTCATAGAAGAATAGAACTAGAGGTCAGTCTAGAGGAAGAAGTAGAGGATGAAGACATCTAAATAATTTTGTTAAGAGCAGCGGGGTTGCTTTACACGAACAAACCACTAGTTATGGGACGATGGCCTCTCATAATTATATTTCCATGTCACAATGTGTTTGGTATATTGACTCAAGGGCCACAAAGCATATGACCAGTGAGCAATAATTTTTTTCTAAACTAACTTCCTATAACAATGAAGGTGATGATAGTATTCATGAAGTACAACGCAAATGATAGGTACCCATGAAATTTTGAGGTGTTTGTGTTCAAATTATATAGAGTTGTTTGTGGTCCCATGAGAACTTCATTTCTTAGAGGAGTTAAGTATTTTTAACGGCATGAGAACTTTATCTCTTAGAGGAGTTAAGTATTTTTAACATCCATTAATGATTTTCACAAAAAATAGTTATTTTTTAAAGATCAAACTTAATGTATTTTTATTTTTCTACAATTTAATTTCAAGGATGAAAATGAAAGTGTTCATCATATTAAAATATTATAGAATGATAGAGGTAGTGAATTTATCTCACAACTTTCGTGATTTTTTCTATTTTCATGGTTTTCAAAGACAAACATTTGTGGCTAAAACATTTCAACAAAATGGAGTAGTGGAAGGGAAAAATAGGTCTATAATGGAAATGACAAGGTGCATGCTAAAGGGATGTCAACTCAATGATCAATTTTGGGCCAAAACAGTTTAGACAATGATGTTTTTGTTGAAGAGAAGTCCCACTAAGGTTGTACATGGAAATACACCATTTTTAGGCTTGATCAGGATGAGAACCAGAGCTAACCAATTTCAAAGTTTTTGGTTGTTCGGAACATGTTCATGTTCTAGATATTGCCATACATAACTTGAATCTAAAAGTAGAAAGTGAATATTCTTTATTGGATATAGTACTAAATTAACTGCATATAAATTATATGATTCAACAAATAAAAATGTTGTTAAAAGTAGAGATGTAGTTTTTTATGAGAGACCTTCACATATGCATGCATCAAACTAGAAAAGTTAAGTTTTGCAGGATACTCTTACTAAGACTACACGTAAAACTTCTATCACATATTAATGGAGACAATGAGAGGAGAAAAATACGAGGATAAAGAAAAATTAGAGTTGAAGGATTAGTCTCAGATAGAGCGAAGTTCTTCTAAAAAAATACCAAAATGGTTCTATTAATAAACTCTTCAAATGCTTCTCATGGGGCGCATAGCAAGTGGTAAACTTGAAATGGTTGTAAATTAAAGGTATCGTGTTCAAATCCCCCCCCAAATTGACCTGTGTGCCATGGTTCAGGCTCCGTGGATGCACCTAGGGGTATAGTGGTAGCGATATTGGACACTTGGACCTCGTGTCACGCGAGTACCAATCTTATCCCCAATTGTCGATTACCCTAGTAAAAAAAATAAAAACAGATAAAAAAATAAACTCTTCAAATGCCAAATGAAATGAGCTCCAATAAGGTGAGAAACGAAAAATTTCTAAATCACCATAGGTAAATCTTGCCTTAATGACTAACATTTTGAAAACTTATGATCCAATTTTTTTAGTGTTTCAAATAAAAAACAAGAATTGAGCGATGCTATGAAAGTAGAGTATGATGCCTTAATGAAAAATAAGATGTGGACATTAGTTGAGTTACCTTTGAACAAGAAACCAATAGGTCGTAAGTGGGTATATTGTACAAAGTTTAAATCAGATGGTACTATTGAAAAAAACAAAGCCAAGTTAGTTGCTAAAAGATATGCACGAAAAGAAAGAATTGATTATGAAAAAACATTTGCACATCATCACAATCAGAATGTTGTTATCTCTTTGTTGAGCCGCAAAAAGACCACATTTTATTCATCATTTCACATTCTATTTATCACCTTATTCCATTATATCCTTCCATAAATCCATTAACATTCACCACTTTCATAATAAATATGGGTTTATATTACCATTTTCCAAATCATTTATTTTTGAGTATTATTGAGTGAATTTACGGTTAATTATTGAGAAAAATAACATATTTTCATTATACTTTAAAGTTGGGTGAGTTTGGTGATGTTTACAGGTGTATTTGAAGACTTTAGCAAGCTCAAAAGTGGCCACCTAGCTTCAGATTCGAATTTCCTCTTCTAGATATGAGCTAACTTCAAAGAGAAGATCATGGACATGTGCAGAGAATATCTCATCCAATATTTGGTTGAGGATTTAAAGGGATGAGTTGTAGATTTGTTGAGGATTCAATAGCTTAGATTCAATTTTAGTTATAGATTAAGTCAGCGACACTCTGCCTTTGTATATTTTTTGTCTGTACCTCACAAGTTTACGCTCTCCCTGGGTTGACAATTAAATCGTTGGAATTCTATTATAATTTGTTTAATGTTTTTACCCAACATTTTGGCGCCATTGCCGAGGAGGTGCTAAAAGGGATCAGAGTTTAGATAAGTAGATAGTTTGTTTTTATTAGATAGAAAGGGGGAGGGGAAACTGTAAGACGCAAAGACGACTTCACTCTGAAATTTCCAGGATTTCCATGGTGTAACAGTCAGACGCATCCACTATAGTGGGTTGCCCCAAAGCCTTGATTATTTTCTGCAAAGCATTCATTTTTTCTGCAAATTATTTCCTTTGATTGTTTTCTGCAAGTGTGTTTATTTTTCTACAAAGTATTTACTTTTTCTGGAAATTATTTTATTTTCTGCAATGCATGTTTATTTTTCTGCAATTATGAATTTGTTTTTATGCAAAGTATTCATTTTTCATCTACAGTTTGTAGTTTAAAGTTTTGATTGTTTTCATTTTTGGGCCCTTTATTTCATACTAACTTGTTTTAATTTTATATGTTCATTTTTGTTTTATACAGATTTTGGGTGCACTTTCTATTTTTTTGTATTTTTATTAACCCATTTCGCACTATTTCTGCATTTGTTATGTACTTGTTTTTTTACTTATTTTCTTTCTTTTTACATTTGATTAGATTTTATCTTTACGATGAGCATAAGTTTAGAGAAGCTCACTCAGATCCTAGTAAAAGTCGGCATCTTCTCTTCTCACGAAGAGGAGATCTTCATAGCAGTCAAGGTTGAAATCACTCCTTTTGAAGCAAACGAGGAAGAATCGATAGTTGAGGAATCATGCATATCAGACGAAGAACACCTGTTTGAATTGGAGATTGAAGAGGATGGAGAAGGGATATCGAGTGACCATCATGCAAATGAAAGCTGCATCGAACATAGGTTCCAAGTAAGTATTAGGTTAGATATGTTTTGTTTTTGTTTTTATTTTGTTAATTTACATTTACAATTTGAATATATTAGATTTCATTTTGTAAAATCATATGTAAATATTCTTTTACTACTTTTACATGTATGGTTCCATTGGAAATTTCATTACACGTAAAAATATTATAAATTCCAATTAGAGTAAAGTAGGTAGATTTTAGTTTTTATCTTTAATTCAAAGATTAATTTAGGATGCTTTAATTTGTTTTAATTAATTTGAATATATTAGATTTCATTTTGTAAAATCATATGTAAATATTCTTTTACTACTTTTACATGTATGGTTCCATTGGAAATTTCATTACACGTAAAAATATTATAAATTCTAATTAGAGTAAAGTAGGTAGATTTTAGTTTTTATCTTTAATTCAAAGATTAATTTAGGATGCTTTAATTTGTTTTAATTAATTGTTTATTGAAATTTTCATTTTCTTGTCCTATTTACTATTCTGTTTTAAAAAAATAGTTTAATTCTTTAAATTTAAAAAATACTTTCTGATATCTTTTTAGTTTGAATTTTATTTTTATTTAATTTTATTCTAGAAACATAAAATAAATTAGGAGTTAGCTTCTTTTTATAAACAATTAGTAAACAAATAAGAATATAATAAACAAATACTGGTTTCAGTTTTCCTATAGAGTTTTTGTTTTAGTTTTATAATGTTTTTGTTTATTTTAAATGTTAGTTTTTAAAATAAAATTTAAATTTAAATTATAGGGAATAAGAATAAGAAACAAAATAAAAACTTTAGTCTTTCATCAACATTTTTTTGGTTAGAAATAAAAATCCAGTTTATATTTAGAAATGCTTAAAATACAAAAATTTAGAAAGAATACATTTTTTTTTAATTAAAACTGAATATCATGTTTTTCTGTTAAGTTTTTAGTTTTTATCAAAACCTGCAATTACAAACATTAAAAGTTAATATATATATATATATATATATATATAATAAAACTTTTATATAATGAAACTTTTATATATATATATATATATATATTAAAACAACCCCATTTTGAAATATTAACATAAAATTAAAAAAAGAAAATTAAAAAATATATAAAGCCCTCCATCCGAAACCTGCAAACGCACACGCAAACAACCCTGTAAACCACACCACCCTTTGGCCTTCCATGCGCAATCTGCAAACAGCCTTCCATACAACTTGCAAACATAAAATTTAACAAAAAAATGTTAAAAATGGACTGAACTAGTAAGCAACGATCCACAGATTAGAATGGCTATCCCAGGCTGTGGTAAATATTAAGACTATTTAGATAATAAAAAAAGGCTGGAACGGGTGCATATCGTGCCTATCTGTTTCGTCGAGATCTGCTCCGGAAATATTGGTAATTTCAACAATGAGTCATTGAAACCTGCATTCAGGCGAGAGACTCATCCCATGCTGAGCAAATAGGAGACCACACCAATCGTTGCTTCTTTCTTGGCCGAGAAGATAGGCGATTAGGTCTAGAAAATCGAATCGTTATGGCCACGTGGGGCTGTTATCTGCAAGCTGTTTATGGTTGTTGAATCCACGACACTCCAGTCCCATCGGCCAAAGTTTATCTAATGGATTTAACGCCATGCAATTAAACCTTCAAACCGTCTGTGATCATTGATTGACAGGTGGAGAAAAAATGATTTCACCATTCATTCCATCTTGTTGGGCGGGCTTAACTTAGGACATGTGCATTGCAGTTTTCATCCGAGTTTTTTATGGGAGTTGTTCAATAATTTTTTACTATTCAGATTATTAGTGATAGAATCTAGTCATTTAATTTTTATTATTATCATTAATAATATATGCGCAGAGTTCTGCAAGCTGTTATCATTATCAAACAACCATATAGGTATAGATCTGGGCAAAGTGATGGTGATACGTGGTAAATATCTAGTTATGAATCTTCCGTCATTTTATCTGCGCACGGAACTCTTTCCTCTCCCGCTACGCATGATACCTATTGAGCTTGGTAAAATTCCTCTGCCTTTATTCATGCTACCTTCGCTGTCTATGCCTCCGTATCTACTGTTTTTTATCGGTCAATTGGATCCGCTCCGACTCCTTCTTTTAAGTATTTCTCTCGCTCTGCTAGTTTTGGGAATAAACAATAACATCCCTATTGAAAGCTGGTTTGATGATCGACCAGGATGTGCCGTGCTTCTCTCTTCGACGAGCAACTGAACAATACAGAGATGAATATTGGAGCCGGAGATGAATGATGTACCCATTTATCTTACGTTGTAAGGCATTCCTACCCGTCGACCAGGCATTCATTACTGGAACTCGATGATACCTTCTGAATTATCCCAACACCAGCTACAGTATATATGGATTAAGATCGGTAGATGCATTAATGCTTACAAATGGGAGGCATGAATGAGGTGGTAACAAATGGATGACCCTCTGCGATTTATTCCACAAAGCAGGTATGAGAGACTAGATACTCTTGACCTTACTGATCTGATTGCTATGTATTTATTTGCGATCCAAAGTGCTCTATAACTCCCCAAACTGGGTACCATTAATCGTATACCCTTTTTTGGTACCAGTATACCAACGTTGCCAGCCATGATTTTTTTTATTATAATCACGCTACCCCGGCTGGGATCCTCGTGTCCTATCTTGTGGTTGGTTAGACCAGTTGATGCACATTTGGGAACACGATTCATTATACGATGCAATACTTTTATTTTTACATTCCTGGTCATTTTCCCACTAAACTCATGTAACTGGCACAAAATTGATGAAAAATCTGTAAATCACCGCAGAGACAACATATTCATGGTGCGCTAAGCTCGTATAGCTTTGGGTTGAAAGGCATCAAGAACTTGTTTCTATATTTACTTACGATCAATCATTAGTCAATCCATTCGTCCATCGTTTTATAGTTTTGAAACCCTCTTCGGTTCCGTGTTCTCGAATATAACTGCGAGGGATTGCGAACGAAAGAAGAAATTTAGGTCAAGCTCGGAGTTCCTCATAGTTCCTCGTCCATAAATTCAGTCTCATGATATCCCCTGTCAAGAATAAGAATAAGATTTATTTATATTTTATACTTTATTATCCCGGTATCTCAAACATTTTAAATTCAACCATCCAAATATTAAATCTTACACCTGAACAAATCCCTCTCAAATCTCTCTCGTCCTTTGAAATTTGTATCAATAAAACCTTCGTCGACATCTTCATACCATTGGCATGTATTCTCTATTATCAATTTCCACAATAGATCATACATTTCATCAATGTTTTTCCCACAGTATGCATTTAAAACAGTTTTTATAATGCTCCAAACTCGCGATTCTTGCTCATGAAGATAAAATCATAGTGATTTCATCGAATCTATATTGCCTAATGATTACCAAATCACGGGTCTAGTCCTTGTTTCCTGTTCCATACGTTTTCTTAGATTATTTGATCATATTGAATTTGAGTGGGATTCGGTGTATATTCTCTTTTAGTTAAAGGACCTGTTAAATGTATGCAACTGTTGTGTCTTGTTTGTATAATCGCTGAAATAGTTATTACTATATAATTGGCTTCTCCTTCTGGACAGAAATGAGCTAAAAATGACTCGAAATTTAAACACCCACACATAGGTCCTGGTATGAGGAAGCCTGAAAAAAGATTCTTTCATCATTCCACAATAAGTATAGCAGGGAAGGGTGAAGAGAATGCCTAAGAGGTACCAAAAGAATTTATACCCAGACGAATGGAAACCCATCACTGAGTATGTAACAATTCCATAGATAATTGTTTGGAAAAGAGTATATGGGAGTTCTACCACTTGCAACAAATAGGAAGTCACTAAAAAATCTCGTCAAATATAATGGCTGAGCTTAACCAGCATGTAAGTTCATGCTGGTTAAGCCAGCTGGCTAGGGTGGGTCCCCTTCAAGTCAAAGAGTTCATACACAAAGTCACTCTGGGATGCCGGATTTTTTTGAAACTTCCGGCTGTACTGTAGCCCATCCCTCCAGCTGCTGTCGCTGTCCTCTGCCCCATCGTCTGGCCTGAGTGTTTAATGCTGTCGCACGGTCTGACATATCTAAATCGTCCGGTCGAATCGAGCTTTCTCTCTCGAACATATCGGAATTGCAAATTGATTCACTTTTCGTTCAAAGAAATTCAGGAGGCCACTAACAACTTCAGCCAGGCGCACAGAATCAAGGGTTCGGTATTCAGCGCGGAGAAAGAGTGGCGATCAAGCAGATGAGAGAGGAGATCAACGCCCTTCACAGATTCCACCACGCGAATCTCGTCACTCTGCTCGGCATCTGCGTGGAAGAATCGTCGGACCAAGACTTGTATCTCGTCTCTTTGAGTACGCGGAAAATGGATCTCTCAGCCAGGCCTGGAATTTCAAATCTAGTATGCCTGTCAAATGGATATTTGATGACGGTCTTGAATTTTTCATACCTGTCACTATACGTTTTATACAAATTTATGGCTGTCAATTTTTTTTATTTCATACAAATTTATGGTTCTCAAATTTTTACACTTCATACAAATTTATGGTTCTCTAAAATTTCAACTTAAATGTTATTAAAAAATAATAATAATAATCAAAATATGAGTGATAAATGATGAATAAAGAGTCCCACAAAAGATAAAACAAGATTTTTTTTTTAATTAACACAAGTTTTCTTATACTTTTTTATTGAGGTTATCTTGGCCTTCTATCCAGCACTATTTCCAACTTTTTTTATCATTAAGATAAGTTCTCTCATGCCTTTGTAATGAGTTTATATCCCCGTCTACCCAACACTATTTTCAGAGCCTGTAAGTGTAATTCTAGAGCGAAAAAAAGTTTTTCAATATTGTCCTTTACATTTATAAAATCCCTAAACAACTAATGAATTTGGGTGCTTTTTTAATCTTCTGTGCATCTTCCTAATGAAGAACCCCAACTTAAAACCTTATTTCAACAATCAATTATTGAGATTCTAATGACTATGTAGTCAACTCTAAACTTATTTTAAGTCATATAGCATCTTTAAAAAAATGTTACTTAAAATTTTTGTTTTTTAGTTATAACTTTTTTTACAACTATATGTTTTGTTTTTTTAATTTTAGAAAATGTATTCAAGTTTTTTTATTTTTATAAAAAATTTTATTAAGTAGATTTTATTAATAAATATTCAAATAACTTCTTTTTTTAATATTCAGTGAAATTGGTTTTTAAATTGAAATCTGTGAATAGTTAAATAAAAATAATAACAATAAGTGATAAATGAAAGGGGTAAAAGTAATATTCAATTTTATCTAGATTGATCTAAATCTAAATTGTATTATCCCTCAACACTTGTAATTTTGAAGAAACAACTTTGCATTACAGAATATATGGATGATTTATAGCTGGGTATTCAGTAATTGATCTCTTTTCTTTTGTTGTTTAAGGATAAAACTAAAAATACAAGAACTGGAGGAAAACAAAGGTTTTACAAATTATATGAACGATTTGCAACTCTGTATAGAGTAATTCTATGTTTTTTAATAACATAGCATTTTAGTTTTTAAAAAAATTGCAAGAACTTGAAAATCATTAAAACGATTTGATATGTTCACAAATAAAAGGTAGAAAAACACATATATTCAAATAACTTCTTTTTAATATTCAGTGAAATTGGTTTCTAAATTGAAATCTGTGGATAGTTGAATAAAAATAATAACAATAAGTGATAAATAAAAGGGGTAAAAGTAATATTCAATTTTATCTAGATTGATCTAAATCTAAATTGTATTATCCCTCAACACTATTGTAATTTTGAAGAAACAACATTGCATTACAGAATATATGGATGATTTACAGCTGGGTATTGAGTAATTGATCTCTTTTCTTTTGTTGTTCAAGGATAAAACTAAAAATACAAGAAGTGGAGGAAAACAAAGGTTTGACAAATTATATGAACGATTTGCAACTCTGTATAGAGTAATTAAAAAACATAGCATTTTAGTTTTTAAAAAAATTGCAAGAACCTGAAAATCATTAAAACGATTTGCTATGTTCACAAATAAAAGTAGAAAAGATTGATATTTACTGCGTCACTTTAGACTTTTGTCCATGAGCTCTGGATATGCAAAAGATTGAGTCTGGGAGAAGCAAATTCGCCAAAACTAAAATAACATTCATATTTTTATTTTTACTGTTGGCTTCCATGTGGTAGATCTATTATATATCATTCTATTTAAAGCCTTATCCATAATTAGGCATCAGGTGAACAAAAACACTTGTAACTTGGCATAATGTTTAATCAACAAGGTCCAACTACTATTTATTTTCTATGGCTGATAGAAGCAGCCCCATAAGCAAGGATTTAGTGCTTCATAAAGGCAAAAACCTCTATTGAATGGCCCTTCTCTCATTTTCATCTTTCACAAGCACAGGAGATAGCGCTATATAAAGAAAAGCAACGAATAGGTTAACTAACCCAATAATCAATTTTGAGTTCATAAAAAATGGCTGTAACAATTTTACCTAAATGCAAAATACAGAATATTTTACATACCAAAACGGGAATGTTGACATATGGAAGTGTACCTGTTCATGCTTGGTGAACACTGAGAACCAAACGACCGACTCCACCCTCGAGTGCCCACTACCCACAACTTCGAACCTGAAGATTGCAACAAAATATCTCATGCCCTGCTTTTGAGCCAACGCCTTCCTTCCTCGCTAAGGGTGGGTAACTGGGTGCATGGAAAGATTCCTGGCAGAACGAACAGTAGACCAGGCGTTCTTCGAGGAAGCTCTTACAAGTTGCGACCCTTTACTTTACAATTAAGGCGCCTGGGATCCAGACCAAGGCACTGGTAACTTTACCAATTCATCAATTTACCAATAGAACAATGCAAGTTCTTGAACCCAAATTCTCATTTTCAAAACTAGAACAGCAGCAGCCTCGCAACGCATAAATCGAGATTTTTTAGGATTTTTTATTTATTGCAGGCTTAGCCCGTTTGTAGATTGCAGAAAAAATGAATAAACCAGTTGTATCATGTACTATAGCCCTAAACCAATATTCTTATTCTCAGGCCCATGAACATAAACATCAGTAACATCGGCTAACATTCTCAAGTTGCAGGCGGAACCTTGGAGGGCCAGAGCCGGGCAGTTTAATTCTCGAAGGTTTCCCATTAATGCTGGAATTAACGCAGTCTGCACACAATGTAGCATTACTTGGTGAAATTGACATGAAGCTAGCACTAGAAGTCACGATTCATACCAAATTGACAGGAAGCCAGCACCAGCAGCCTTGATTCATGTGTTAATGGGATTTTTTAATAATAGTTTTGATATTCGTACCCATGGCCACCATAACTACACTAGCTGGTCCAGCTCCTCAAGTCATTTTGAATTTCAAAACCTTGCCAAACAAGTACTGGTATTTATGACGGAACCTTGCCAAACAGGTACTGGTATTTATGATGGGTGGTTAATAAGATCAAACGTCAAATTGACGGTTCAAATTTTTTTATGAACATAGACATTGACGTGAAACATTAAATATTACCTGTCAAATACGTTTTATTTTGCTAAATACGTCTTGTGGGACGTCAAATTCCAGGCAGTCTCAGCGACTGGATTCATGGCGCATGGTCACGTGCTGGGGATTCGATTCTGACTTGGAAGCAGAGGCTGCAGATTGCCCTGGATGTGGCAGAGGGGTTGGAGTATCTTCACCACAGTACGACTCCCAGCTACGTTCACAAGGATCTGAAGAGCAGTAATATTCTTCTGGACAAGAATTTTAGAGCGAAGATCGCCAACTTTGGATTGGCCAAATCTGGAGGTATCGGAGGATCACAGGTTCATGCTGTGACTAGCCACATTGTGGGGACTCATGGATATATGGCTCCAGAATTTATTAGAGACGGGCAGGTGACCCCAAAGCTCGATGTCTTTGCATTTGGGGTGATTGTGCTTGAAATTCTATCGGGAAAACAGGCAGTGGACGTGGGCTCCAACATTGGGGGATTGGGAGGTGGAGAAAGGGTGTTGCTTTCGGAAGAGATAAGGTTTCTGATCGAAAGCGAAAACCCCAGGGAAAATGTGAGGGATTGGGTGCACCCTCAGATTAAAGGTGAACGGGAGGTAGAGACAGGATTCAGAGTGGCCATGTTGGCAAAGATATGCGTGGAGAGGGACTTGACCCTGCGACCGAGCGTTAGAGAAGTGAGAGTGCAGCTGTCCAGATTGGCAGGAGGTGGAGGTGGAGATGGAGGTGCGGGCGAAGCGGGAGGAGGTAATTACTATTCGTACTCCTCTCAAGAATCCATCGATCGAAATAAGCATTCAACCGTCTCCAATAGCTCAGAATTCCAAGCCAGATAGATACACAGACAGACAGAAACAACTTAACTGGGAATGGAGTTGGAGTTGGTGTGTCTGAACGGTTGAAAGTAGTCCATTAATAGCTATATACAAATGTGTGTATGTTTCCCTAT
>LPNX011044091.1:671113-781247 GCA_001517045.1 Pseudotsuga menziesii | reverse complement strand
CTCCTAAAACCTGATTATTTTCCTAGGGAGGCCCTTGGGCCTGTGCCATCAACCATGTTCTGCTTGGCTTTCACCTCTTTCCGAACTTGGGCTTAAAAGACCATTCCAAGCTGAATTTCCACTTGAATAAACCTATCCTAGAGCTCCTGAATGACTTGTGCGTGCTCTTGAAAACGACTATCCGCAGCTGCAGCTTGTTCCATTTGACCCACTTTGGTTTTGTGAATGTTTTCCTCCACAAGCTCCAGACGTTCTTCCATTTCACCTCTGAACCGACACGGTTGACGTTTCTGATTTTTCACACCTTCCTTAACCCTTCGCAGTCAACGACCCATGGCTGCTAAATCATGCTCCAAGCAACAACCACGACTATCATCGCTAGAGTCCATACTCTTTGGCCCGACTGAGAACATAGTGCCTTTGAAATGATGTTGAGCGTAATGTTGAAGGAGAAACAGAGCGTGATGTAAGCTGAGAGGAGTAATGAGTCTATTCTTACCTCTGTTCCATTTAACCAAATGCATGCATGGATTGGAATGACTAACACTCCCCCAAATCCATTCGTGTGCTTCTATGATGAGGATTGTAATCTCTGGGGCATGACTCATATTTCCAAAAACCCTTGCTTCTTTCATCTAGGGATCTCTTGGCATCATCAAACCTATGATACGATGTACCTTCCAGACAGGGGGCGTTGCAGGATCTGGTCTCTAGACAACTCCGCACGCTTTGAAGACGCACTCCATCTCCCCACTCATTCCATTCTTAAACAAGACTTGATTTTCCACCTTCCTGGAATGAGACACCACGTGAGGGCAAGCCACCACGCGATAGGAAGAAAAAGGCTCCCTTTAGGGGATTAGGTCTCGCTTGAGAACATGTTCATTTAGCAATAGGGTATTAGGTTCCAAGACCACCACTGTGTTAGCGGCCTATTCGACTTCCTTGTTGTTATTATAGAGCACATGAAAATAAGTGAGATTTTGAAATTTAGAAGATAAGTCTTGGATTATGAGGACAATTTGTTTTAACTGGATGTCCTTTGGGTTGGATTTCCTCACCATAAGACCAATGAGACTTTGCAAGACTTCAATGACCCTTGCTTGCATGATTCATTTTTTCCTAAGTTGTTGGAGTCCTTGAAAAAGTGCCAAATCTTCCAGTTGTTTATTTGTAGCATTGCTTAATCCCAAGCATATAGGAGATCATTTAAGCCATCGAAACTGAAGATAATCCCTCACCCTCTTGCCACCCCTATTTATTATTATTATTATTATTATTATTATATTAGTTTATATTTGACATGTACTAGCTAAAATTTATTTATTTTCACAAAGTCTAACATTGTAAACATATTTATATATTTTCTTAAATATATTAAAAATGAATTATATACAATTTCATTGGTCTAAAAAAACAAAAGTTTTGTTCAAGTTTTAACTCTTCTGACATAGATATACTGATGCACTTAATGCACTGCTACTTGAAATGATCAGTCATAGTCGAGGTGGCAGAAGTTATTAATACACAAATCATTATACTTGATGGTGTGTAGTAACTATTTAATGGTTTGCAGTCACAGTTTTTTGGCCTTAGATAGCCCTCTCTCAGATGGTTCACTTCGGTCGTGCTTGTAGTGGCCAACAATTTCATCCTGGACGAGTCGTTTATTGCTATAAACCTTGTTTCTTAGCATATCAAAATACAAAATTAGTTTTATGAATTAAAAAAAATATACACAAAACCATCTTTTGTCCATCGAGTTACTAGCAATTGCCCCAAAAGGTGCAAAATAATGTTGAAAGTAAAAAAAGGATAAAATAGATTTGAAAGTGAAAAAAAGAGTAGTGTTTTTAGTATTAATGATGAAGCTCCATCTTCTTCATAATTGAATCCTAATAATTAATCCTTTCTAAAAATAAATAGTACAAAATGCATTAAGGCAATGTTCATGAACACTATATGAAGATTTTTTATAGGACTGGATAGAGGTTCTGCCTGGTTTCTGGCCGATCTCTGGCCTAGGGTTTCTGGTCTCACTGTCATCTACTAGCAATGGATCCACTGGATCCAGATCTAGATGGGTGGAGAGCTGGTCTAGTGGACGGGTTCCATCGGATTATTGCCTCTCAGCCAGCCGCAAAAAATGCCCCTCGGATTCTCATTTTATTAAGCTCGTAGAAGTCCCAGAGGTCACTCTCTCTTCGACGACTTCAAATTTAAAAGTGGTTTCCTTACACGAATGAGGAATTTTCGGTCATTTCACGAGTCTATGGCCATCCCCTCGCTCCATTGAAATCTAGTTGAACAAGAACTCGCAACCTATGATAGAAGGAGAGGTTCAACAAAAATTTTGTGGAAGGGGCTTCTTTGTTTTTTGTTCGGAAAAAAAAGAAAATAGAGATTTAATCTTTAGGAACAACCCATATTTCATGGGCCCAAGAGCAATGTACCTCAACAAATGGGATCTATCCCTTGATCTGGAGAAGGATATACCCTATGAAGTTGCAGTTTGGGTAAAACTGCCACACCTTCCACTTCATTGGCCAAGGAAGATTCGCTATGGTTTATAGGGGAACGCTCACTGACAGTCGACGTATTGCAGTGTAGAGAATTAAAAACTGTACTCCAGAAGGGGATTCAGAATTCCTGAACGAAGTGGTGATCATCAACAACATCAGGCACCGAAATTTGGTCATTTTGAGAGGCTGCTGCATAGCCAACGACGAGAGCGAAGGGCACCAGAGGTTTCTGATATACGATTACATGCCCAATGGAAGTCTGGATGAGCATCTCTTTGGAGAAAAGTCCAATGCCCAACCTTTGAATTGGGCGCAGCGCAAGAACATTGTTCTTGGCACTGCCAAAGGGCTGGCTTATCTGCACGACGGATTCAAAGCTTCATTATTCCTATTTTCAAAAGTGGTGATTAAAATGACCCCTCTAATTATTGGACTACTATCATTATCCCTCTCTTAGCTAAGTTATATAGTATTATCTTTGAAAATAATATCAATGAATGGCTATAAATGGAAGGTAAGTGGGATAAAGGCCAAGCGGGTTTTAGAAGGCATCATTCAACCATGGACCACCTCATTACGCTTAGGATCATTTCATAGGAATGTCGTAATAATAAGTTTGACCTATTTTGTTGCTTTGTGGATTTTAGAAAAGCTTTTGATACAGTGCCTAGAAATAACACGTGGAATAGGCTAGATGAGCTTAAGTTCATTTTGAGTTGAGCGTTGTCATGATAAGGTTATACGAAAAAGTAATTTCCAAGTTTAAGAATAATGAGGGGTGGAAAACACAAATAAATTGTAATATTGGAGTTAAACAAGGTTTCCCCTTCAGGGCCTACCCTTTTTGGCATTTACATTAATAAGCTAGAAAGGTGTTTAGAAGAAACAGGTTGCACTAGTGCAATCTTAGCTGAGATAGTTATCATCCTCCTACTTTATGCAGATGATATTTTTCTTATGGAAAGGCATCCTTTTGATCTCGATAGGCAGATAAGAATTCTTAAATATTTTTTCTCTAACATGGGTATGACTATTAACACCAACAAGACAAAAATCATGATTATAAAATCTAAGAAAGACACTTATGCAAATTTTATTTATGATAATAGAAATTTAGAGGAAGTGACTTCTTACAATTATCTCGGAATAGATATTAATCACAAGCTCAATTGGAACTATAGCATTGAGAAAATGATTAATGGAGGGTGGAAAGCTTATTTTGGTCTTGAAAATAACTGTATATCATCCAATATAGTCATGTGGGATAAAAAGAAGTTCCTCTTTTAAACCCTTGTCATCCATGTTATCTTGTATGCTTGTGAAGTATGGGAGTGCAACATTTTGACTAGAGAATCTTGGATGAAGATTGAGTAAATCCAGAAGTGGTTTATAACTTCTAACCTCAAAATTGAAAGCAATAGGCCTTATCTTGTTCTCCTCATAAAAGTGGGCCTTTTCGCCCTAGAGAGCACGGATATGACTAGGTACCTGATGTACAAGCATACGATAAATAACATGGGAAACAAGAGACTTCCTAACATTGCTTTAAACTTAAGTCAAAACCAACTATGCCTCAAGTGGTGTTGGTGTAAGAATACCATGGCTTGGTTAAACCATTGGGGCATTAATGAAAACGACATTTTGCATAACATTGATAATGTAAAAAATAATATTACTTCCAAGTTTAAAGACAAATTGTGGTGTGAGGAAAATTTAGCGGTTAAAAGAAAATTGAAATACTATAAAGAGGTCATTAGTCCTAATTTGGAAGATGAGAAGTATCGCTTGGTAGTAAATAGCTCAAGGAAGAAAATTAATATAATCAAGATTAGAAGGAAGTCTTGACATGAACTCCATAGCGAAATAGGGCGTTGGTCTATTCCTAAAAGTCTATGGGCAGAAATATTTTTCCATCTGAGTGAGTCTATGAGTGTTGAGGATGAAAATCACTTTTTCTTAGAGTGCCCTGCTTAAACCCACATTAGATGTGAGTTTCATAGTATTTGGTACAATACAAATCTTTATAGCCTCCTAACTTGCCAAAACTATAGTGAGCTTGGAAAGATTTTTGAGGAGAGGAAGAAGATTTTAAAGTAAACAAAGTATTATCCTTCTTAAGGTCTAATAAACCAAAGTTGATCTCAGCGGACGTTAATCATTATCATCATCATAAATTTCACAATGTGACATAACCATTAAGGATTGTCACAATTCAACCAAATACATTCAAAATATAACATTGCAACATAATCATTAAATAATATTATTTTTAATTATAATATTAAAATAAAATATAATAAAATAATATTTTAAAATTAAATAATAATGTTTTATTAATACCTTTACATAAAATACCATAGTGCATAATGAGTTAATATTTAGTATAAAGGTATAGTATTTAATAATAGAGTTAATATTTGCTATGTAGGTATAGTATTTAATTAAAGTATCATAATTAAATAACAATAATATTTTTAACGATGATGAGACCAAACTTTGCTTTATTTTTTATTATTTTAATGAAATGATATTATTTTTAATTAATTATTATATTATATTTAATTAAATAATTTATATTATATTTAATTAAATAATAAATTATTTTATTAATATTTTGAAGATATTTAATACTTTATTTTTAAATAATTTATTAATTGTTTTAATAAAATTATTTTAAATAATTAATTTGAATGATATTATATTAATAAATATATTATAACAATATTAATATAGTTAATTAAACAATATTAATTTATTAATATTCCGTAGATATGTTTATATACTCATTATTTATTAACCACACTTATATTAGTAATATTATTGTATTTAATAAGTGGATAAGCATTATCATTGTACAAAATTTAAGACTATTAAATTAGATGCTTATATAATTTTAATTAAATTAAAATTAAAAATAACATATATATTTAAAATTAAGATAACACTCTAAAAATTATATATCATTTATTTATTTAAATATATATCTTTTAAAGTGAATGCAGCCTTACAATCTTTCTGAAATTATGATTCAGCTTCCTCAAATACTATTTTTATCCCTCAATTTAATAAATTTTAACAAAGTGTATATATACATTTACCAAAGTTAAAAAAGCAACACTAAAAAGATGGTCCGAAACTTGAAACGCCAACTCTAATATTTTTTTTTTAAAATCAAAAGTGATTTTGTCTTAAAATTATTAAATATACTTTAATCAAAGTTCAAAAATAAAGTTAAATTTACATTACCAACTTGAAATTTGATTTGATTACTTCGAACTTAATGCCAAAGAACCTATCCAACCAGGAAAGGTAGCGTCCATACACAAAACTCGCCAGGGAGATTGTACATTGCACGTTTATATCATCATCAATTAAACTCAATGCGGCATACTCGCGTGGCGAAATCATCCACACCCACCACAGCATAATAATACATGACTGTTTTAACTGAGTTAGATCATCCACACCCACCACAGCATAATAATACACAGCTGCTAAACATAAATCTAGGCATTGCCGAAAATATTATTAAATATACAATTTACTTCACAAAACTGCCTGTGATCCTCCAGGGAAGCAAATATAGAGTAAATGTGCTCAAATTTGAGGATCTGTTTCAAATTCCTACACATTAGGAAACTGCATATAATTTATGTAAGCATGAACTGCTCGCTAGAAGAATAAAATAAAATAAAAACTTCCACCCTGCTGGTTGGTTTATCGGCTCAACAACGCCTTAAGAACGATTTAACATCCTGTTGTTGATACAGATGGCCGAATGAATAATTACTTTTAGGATTTCCACTTGAAAACCTCAGGGGGTTTTCAGCTGGACTGTGATTGCAGGCATCCTTGTGATCATCAGAACAGATTGCGTTCAAAGAAACCCGCCAAACCCTAATCTCGTGATCGAGGCTGCCGCTGTAGACGAGGCATCCCATCACACCATCTGCAGACATTGCAATGGACTTAACTGGTCCTCTGTGACCCTCTAAAACTGCCACACAGTAATGCGCGTTTCTCTTTCTTTTCTTCCACACTCTGTTAGTGTTATCCGCTGATCCACTGCATAAATCATCTTCAGCAGTTGCCAAGCATAGAATTGCACGCTTGTGGCCTCTCAAGACGCTCGGCACGACCCTAATCTCTGTGCGCTGCTCTCCCTTTTCCAAACAACGATGGACCGATCACAACTTCCTGAGTAGAGAATTGCACCTGCATCGGAGCTTAGAGCCAGTGCATTAACAGCAGAATTGTGTCTCTCAAGCGTAGCAACCAGAGAATGTTTTCTCTCGGCTGACGCTTTTGCCCAGATTTTGATTTTGCAATCTGCAGATCCTGTGTAAACATAACCATCTGGCGAAACCACAAGCGCATTGATGGCATCGTCGTGTGCTCTGAAAGATTCAATGCATCTCAGGTCAGAAGGTCTCCACATCTTGACCGTCCTGTCCCAGGAAGCCGAGTACAAAAACCCATTTCTATCAACAGACAGAACAGATATGGTATCCACATGTTCGATCCAGCGAACTTTCTTGTGCCTGCGCACTTGAACATACTTGTTAGGCACTATGGTGTTCATCACATAATCCTTGAGGGTCGGCAGAGTGGCCACCAACTTATGACCAGAAGGCTGCATTTTCTGAGCGCGTTTCCAAACTCTGATTCTATGATCTTGGTGTCCGCTGTATATTCTATTGCCAGAAACTAGAATGCACTTCACGGCTCCTTCCCCGCGGCCAAACTTGCAGTACTGCTCGTTGAGATGATCGGGATGTCTCCATACTCGAATGGCATTGCTGGAGTACCCGCTGTACAGGATATTGTCCACCATTGCAAGGGAAAACACGCACCCATCATGCACTGTCAATGTAACTATGCATCGATAAACGCTTCCTCCGTCGTTGGCGTTGGCCTCCAGAGGCTGAGCCAACCCAACAGAAGGGATTGAGGTTCGACAGAGCCGTGGTTGAGCTGGAGTACCCAATGTACATGGGGTTCTCCTTGTTCCATGCTACTCTGGACAGAGCAAAGCAAGGCCAGGCTGCTCGATCTCGTAGAGGATTGCTGAACGCTCCTCGATCCTCACATCAAAGGTCCGAGCGAAGCCATCACCCTCTCTGATCAATGTCTCCCAGACGGTGCAGGTCGTGAGAAGCTCAATGGAGCTAATTAACAAGCTCTTTCATGTCGACTCGATCCTTGTGATCCCGTACCTGTCATATGCCGCTGCACGGAACGGCCGAGGGGTACAGCCCACGTTAAATTTAAAAAGCAGTGAGCTACAGTGCAACCTGAAAATTTCAAAAAATCCGAGAGATGGCAGTCCATGAACTCAAGCTGACTTAATTAGCATGAACGTACATGCTAAATAAGCTCAGCCAAATATAATGGTCTTTCTGGTTTGTCCAACTGGTATAATTATTAGGGATCAACCATTTCAAAATATATTAGAACAAGAACTACTGGCGACCCTACGTTATAGAACTACTTGTCACTTTAAGTCGAACAAATTTGTTGTGAGCTTCTACAGAAATTGAGAGATGCTCAAAATGTGCAAATTTAGAAAAAATAATGCAACAAAGACTATCAATATTTTTTAGGTCACTTTCAATAAGACCTTGGATTCCTTACCTGTGCTAAAGCATATACAATTGGAGAATACAACTTAGCTACTTTTTCTCTATAGAAAACCTTGTGTTCAACAACAACAAAGAGTTGCACAGAGGAGGCATTATTCATTCCTATAAACAACATGGCAGCATACACGACCCCTATCATCTTGAGCAGGTCTTCTTGGCCATTTTCGTTGCAAATAGTCTAAAAATGACTCGAAAATTAAAACACCAATTTATCTCATAACGCAGAATCTCCAAAAGATGCAATAAATCTTTACTGCTGATTCTCAGCCAGATTTATTTAAATTATTATGGCGGTGGATGGCTGGGCTAGAATTTAATCCATGTTTGAATATTGAAACCATGTTTCTCAATGTTGATCCTTGATCTGAGTATCTCCTTATTTGCACGGTGTAGGTTCATTTTTTGTTTAGTGACTAGGTTTATTCTTTCCATTAGTGGCGAGGGCAGGTGTACTAACCTAGCATTGGTGAGTATGGTAGATACTAGCTGGGGAAGAGAGGTTATGTTGAAATTACGTTATGAAGGCAGGAGGTAAGTCATCTCATTCGTAGGTACAACAAAGATTTGATAGAAGTTATTTTGTGCTTATTGGCTGTCAAAATATAAGAAAAGCAACAGCTGGAAGATTAAATGTTCTAAAGGGTGCAACTAGCATTGAATTCTCTTTGTGGATGCTGCCACCTATATTAATGAATGAACACTTTTTACAGATGTGGAATGTAATAGACATCTCTTTTGTATTAATTGTTTTATTGTAGTTTTTTAGTTAGGATGTGTTATATATATATATATATATATATATATCACATAAAAAATATAAATTTATTTTATTTTATTTTGATTAAATAAAATTTAAATTAATGTATATATAATATATAAATTAATCAAAATTAACAAAGAAAAACACACAATAAAATGCATACAAATATGTTATTTGTTCTTTTGTGAATAAATGAAATTAAAAACAAAAAATAATAATAAAAGGATTTTGTAAATAAATAAATTAAAACATTTGTTTTTATAACAATTTAAAAATTACAACAAATATACATAAAATTAAAAAAACTAATCAAAACTAAAACATACAAATAAAATAAATAAATCCATTTTAATACATTTAGGTTAATATGTATATAACACTAAATAATTAAAAAATATAAATAATTAAAATATACAAAAATGAGTCAAAATAAAATTTTTAGGTCAAACATAAAATATTACAATTAATATGAGTCTTTTAAATAGAAGGCTTAGCTGTTGTCGCAGCCAAGCTTTCTTCTTAATTTTTATTTTTGCACAGTGGGACCTGACACATCTTCAGTGCGAGGGAGGTTAGGAACATAAAATTTGTCGAACCTGAACCTTATGACATAGGGGTTGACCACTGAAAGGGTCGACCCCCTCTCCCTCTGTTGCTCAATATTTATATAAAGACGCATGATTGCACCTAATATATATATACAAAAGACACTGCAATAATAACATTACAAAAAAAATAAAAAATTAAAAGCTAATAAATAAAAGTATTAGGTAATAAATAAAATCATAAAATTTTAGATTTTAAAACAACTTAGAATTTTCTCAAAATTTTATGATTGTTGTGCTAACTTGTTTTCGTAAGTTGCTCAAACATAGGTTTCGACAAGAAGGGTTGCCACTTTCAGGTATAAGAGCATTTTATTTATTCTCTTCGACATGGTTTATTAAGCACATATTTTTCTGTATTTTTAATGCTCTCACAAGTTGTTGCAGGAAAATGCTAACTTCTTTTGCAGATTCAAAGAAGAATGAATGGCAAGTTCCAAAATCGCATAAAATTTTCAGAAAAATGCTTCATTAAAATCTTGAAGAAGCTGAGTTTCCACTGTGTATGACATGACATTTGCTGCCACAAAGAATCCTTTCAGAAACTAATTGCGCCATGTCATGAGTACTTACTATTTTTCCTTCCAAGCTTATCCATCATCCATGCAAGAGTCTACTTTTCACTGCCTTATACATCATAACTTCCCGCATGTCTACCTTTCTGAGTCGCACACAATTTACCCATTTTCAGTTTATCTTTGTTTCCTTATGAACAAAATCATTTAGTTTTCTTTCCATGACTACACTGCTCTGTTATCCCTGCCGTAAAAACTGTTTGACCATGAGATCTTTCATTTATAGTCCTACCACTCATTATGTACAACTCGTGTTGACTGATGTGAGATTCCTTAAGGCCCACCTTTCAACAAGTCTTGCCTCATCGACCTTAGCACATTATCCGAGATAGAGACTAGATTTCATTTTCAGTACCTTGAGGCTTGCATGCCTTAATGGAAAGTTCTCTCGCTGACAATCATGGGAATACATCAATGTCCCTTGATCATTAGATCCTACAAGTGGCTTGACATCAACTCATTTATTCTCACTTTACACGATGTACTTAGGTACCTTGGCACTCATTGACATCAATGGTGAGATTGCCTCGCATTGGTTAACGACATTCATTAATGGTCGGTAATCCAATGATTTCTTTCCATGTTCGACATCGACACATTTATTCGCATGGTAAGAATTGTACCATCGGGTTTTTTAGCAGGTGAAGTCTATATATTTTTCACGATTGTCATTAGTAGTTTTACAGTAGCATACTTCAACCATATGAGAGTACCACAGTTCTACTTTCAGCTCTCATCTTCTACTTCATCCAACCAAGCAGCAGTTCAGATCCTTCACATCCAGTAGCAACAACAGCCACATTCATATTGTATAGCTCATCAACTTTTGGGTAAGTGGAGGTATGTTGTTTTCTAATATTTAGCCATGTAATTCCTTAAATGCCAGGAAATGAATGAATTTGAAAAATTCCCTCGACATGTTACATTCCCTTTCTCCTTTTCATAAACCTAATATATCTTAAGTTGGTGGGGGGAGGGGACTATTCATTATCATTTTACACATTCATCATCTCATTTACCATTAATCAACATGCCTGTCCCAAACTATGATATGTATATTGGCATGATTCATAACTATAAAAATGATTTTTACTATACATTGATGGTTTATCATTTCTAATGCATCTATATTTTTAAAATCTTATGTATTGCAGCAAAAATACAAATAAAATGAGCAAATGTTGTTAACACAAGAACCAACATTTGTTATGGTTGTTACACAAGAACCAACCACAAAAATAGATATAAAAAAGAAAAAAATCACTGGCACTCATTCATTTCAAAATCATGGAATAATTTACTATTACATACCATCATCATGTAAAGCCTCAGCTACAAGCCAAATTTTTTAAAGGAATCAATGCATAGTTGCATGAGGATATGCAAACACTCAAGTTGGGGGGTATGTTGAGCCACAAAAAGACCAAATTTTATTCATCATTTCACATACTATTTATCACCTTATTCCATTATATCCTTCCATAAAGCCATTAACATTCACCACTTTCATAATAAATATGGGTTTATATAACCATTTTCCAAATCATTTATTTTTGAGTACTATTGAGTGAATTTATGGTTAATTATTGAGAAAAATAACATATTTTCATTATACTTTAAAGTTGGGTGAGTTTGGTGATGTTTACATGTGTATTTGAAGACTTTAGCAACCTCAAAAGTGGCCACCTAGCCTCAGATTCGAATTTCATCTTCTAGATATGAGCTAACTTCAAGGAGAAGATCATGGACATGTGGAGAGAATATCTCATCCAATATTTGGTTGAGGATTTAAAGGGATGAGTTGTATATTTTTTGAGGATTTGGGGGGATGAGTTGTCTATTTGTTGAGAATTTTAAGGGATAGGTTGAGAGAATAGTGGATCTGTAAATATGATCACTTATCTTGAATTCATGTATAAATAGGAGAGCTCTCTCCTCATTTTGGTTGGAGGCCTCTCTAGTGGTTTGGAAGTAGAAGATAGCTTAGATCTTTTTCAGAGTTAGTCATAGAATATATTTTGATGGTTATGTAAATGGAGATGATGCTTTGATGCACATCCCTTGACTCTCTTATGCTAATATAGATTTTCAGTAGTTTTCTTCTTATGAGTTGTTAATCTAGATTTTCATTTATGTCTTGTTTATGAGTTGTTAGTATAGAATTCCAGTTATTTCTTTCTTATGCATTTTCCGTATTGATTTTATCATGAGCTCATGAGTTATTGTTATTTGCTTTATACCGGTTTATTTCATGCATTCTTATGTTATCTTAGATTAGATTTATTTCCTGTAATTTCTTACTTTCTTAGATCAAGTTTATTTTATGCAATTTCTTGTTTTCATAGCTTAGATTCAATTTCAGTTATATATTAAGTCAACAACACTCTGCCCCTCCATATATTTTGTTTGTACCTCACAAGTTTACACTCTCCCTGGGTTGACAATTAAATCGTTGGAGTTCTATTATAATTTGTTTAATGTTTTTACCCAACACTCCTACAACACAATTTGATTGGCAAGTACAACAAATGGACGTAAATACTGCATTTTTAAATGGATATTCGCAAGAAGAAGTGTGTATGGAGCAACCATAAGGATTTGTGGTTAAAGGAGAAGAAAATACGATATGTGATTTGGTGAAGGTATTATATGGATTGAAACTAGCCCCTCGTGCATGGTATGCCAAGATCAACAAGTATCTTTAATCAAGAGGTTTCAAGTGAAGTAAGTCTAACTTTAATCTATATATCAAAGAAAAAGTCGAAGACATTGTTATTATGGTTGTTTATGTAGATGATTTAATCATTATAGGTAGCATTATTGATTTGATACAGGAAGAAAAATGGAGTCTTTGCAAAAGTTTTGAAATAATTGATTTAGGCTTACTATATTACTATTTAGGCATTGGAGGCAAAGATGATAAGCGTGATGTGCTGATGAGTTACTTTATTGTCAACTTGTAGGGGGTTTGATCTATATCACCAATACTAGGCCAAACATAATGTCTGTAGTTGTATGCTCTCATAGTTTTAAATTGTCCCAACGAAACACATTGGAATGTAGCAAAGAGGGTACTTAGGGACATCAAAGGCGTAGTGACAATTTGGTATTATTTTGTAGAAAAATGATGATTATATGTTGACATGTTTTACATATGGATATAAGGCAGGAGATACATATGACAAGAAATCAATAAAAGGTTATGCATAGACTCTTGGTAGTGGGATCATTTCATGGGCTAGTTAAAATCAACCTTGCATAAAATTTTCAAAAACATAAAAATAATACAAAGTATCCATTGGAGTAACATGTAAAGCAATAATGATTTGAAGTTCCTTAGATGTAACCTACAATTCTACATTGTGACAATAAAAGTGATATAAACATGACCAAGAATCCTATTTATCATTTAATTATCATTCAAAGACAAAGAATGTTGAGATTCACCATCATTATATCATAGAACAAGTACATAATAAAGAGATAAAACTAATATATTGCAGGTACGAGATCAAGTGGTAGATATCTTCACAAAAGCACTTAGCAAGGACAAGTGTGAAAATTTTGGAGACATGTTGGGAATCCTTGAAAATGAAATAAACATTAAGAGGGGGTGTTAGATATTGTAATGTTTTTTAAGTATGTATTATAGAATAATGTCATAAGTCACAAATTATACTTAATTAAAACATTAATTATTTATTAGGAAATTAGTTGTGAACGTTTTCAAACTTGCATAATGGAACTTCATAGAGATATATACAACATCATCTCATGTACTTTGATGAACACCAATAATACATTGTTCCTCCTTCATCTTTGTGTTCTTATATTCTACATTGTATAATTTATTTAACAAATATGCATTCAACAACTTTAGTTGAATACCTACTGCAACTCTTTATGACAACGGGACTAATAATTTTCCTATCTTTAATGTTGTCTGCATGTTTTTACCAGGATGTAAGGTCTTTGAAAACTGAATCGGTACATGAATTACTCTATCTTGGTCAATATTATATATCCTTAATTAGATAGCTAGAAATAAAAGTACAAAATAATGAGAGAAATATCACCAGTCTTTGTCTTGGAGTTAGTGTAAGTACACAAGAGTTGGATTTGAGTTGGAGTGAGTGCCACTTTTAAGGGTGGTGTGTCGACTTGGTAAACATATTCACATACATATAATGGGACTTCTCACAACTCATGTCCCTTTATTCATAGGGAAAAGTAACTAGTCCACAACTTGACAAGTAATTCCACTATACGTTCAACTACTTGGGTTCCACTATGTTGGTGATGTTCATTGTCGCTTGTAATGTCCCATTTTGACCTTAAAATATATTGTCTTGTTATGTAAATATTGTGTATATGCGATGTATGATTCCTAATGAGGATTTCAAGGCGAAGGTCCCGATAGTGAATGCAAAAGGTTAAAAAGGCAATTATTGTGTATTTTGTAGGCCATGTGTTGGTAATCCATGGAAAATGTAAAAGCATGTAAATGCTTGTAATGCAATTAAAATTTTTAAGGCTGGTTATGGAGGAAACAAAAATGAGGGGTTGTTTTTATCCACTAGGGAGAGGTGAGGGGGTGTGGGAGATTCAACCCTATATTTCCAAGTGTCATATTGAGAACCCAAGTAGGCATATTTGTTACTCTTTAATTCTATTGTAAGAAAGTAGATGAGAAATCAACTCATTTGTTTAATGGAGCATGGGATGAAAATTAAGAATTTCATATGGCAGGGTATGGGTTGATTTGCTTGAGGAAAAAGTGAATTTACCTCATGGGAATGTGTTTCCATTCATCTTGATCCCAGAGTGGAAGAACCACAATTCAATTTGCAGCGTTGAATGCATTCCCAAGGTATACCATAGTAGAATTGGAATCCAGAGGAATATCTGAGTGTGAAAACATTGAAAATGCTAGCAATTCACGTGGATTGTGAAAACCGGTGAAGGAACGATATCCCTGTCGAATTTAGCAGCTTGGACCTTCTATACTTATCCCAAATAGTGCCAGAGGAGTTTCCAGGATGGTTGATGGACAATGTAGTAGAGAAGAGGACCATCCTTGGGATGAGTGTGGAAAGTGATGTGGGTGCCAAGGCTAGTTTAAGTCGATTGAGATGCCTATAGATCTATGGTTTAGCTCATTGGATTAACAATCGTTGTTCTTATTTATGTGTGGCTTGATAAAACCAACTACGTGTTGGCTTAGCCTGAGTGTGTGTGCTTATTACTGTGATTGACTCTATGCATTCCTCCATAGAGGATAACATAGCCTAGCTTGAGGGTGCTTTCTTGGCTGAAATAATACAGGTTGGACATAGGCCTAGAGTTGGGTGGAACATTGACCTCACATAGCTAGTTACATGGACGTTTTTGGTTAAAAAGACAAGTGTGATATTGTATATGAATGCCCATAATTTCTATGTGATGGATGATTATTTAATCACATTGAATTGAATGAAATGGAGCTTGAATTATTCAATAGAATGTCTATTCATAGTTTGGAATTGAGTTTATTTATGTGCATGATTTTATTGTTGTTATACCTATTGGTATCGGTCAAAGGGAAGAGTGAGTTGTCATTTTTTATTGAGTAGAGAAAGAAGTCAATTACCCTCATGAAGAGAGAGAATATCCCACACTTCAAAGTACTGGATCTCCCACATAGTGTCAACATTATTGCGACCTGTCACGAAAGAATAGAACTAGAGGCTAGTCTAGAGGAAGAAGTAGACAAGGAAGACATCCGAGTAATTTTGTTAAGAGTAGTGTGGTTTCTTCACATGAACCTACAACTGGTTATTGGTCTATGGCCTCTCATAATGATATTTCTACATCACAATGTGTTTGGTATATTGACTCGAGGGCCACAAAGCATATGACCAGTAAGAAATAAGTTTTTTCTAAACTAGCTCCCTATAACAATGAAATTATTATTCTTGGTGATGATATTATTTATGAAGTACAACGCAAAAGAGATGTATCCATGAGAGTTTCAGGTGATTTTGTTCAAATTATATAGAATGTACCATTTTCTCTTGGCTTGAAGATGAAATTGATTTATTTTATATAGTTATATTTGACATGAAACAATTCATGATTAAATATCGCAATAATCATATTATTGCTAGAGGATTGATATGTATAAGTTTGATGGCATACCACCACCAATTTTTTTTTTAACCTGCTCAACTTCAGATAATCAATTATGGAATGAAATATATGGACATCTTAAGTACATTTACTTAAATTTGCTTCATAAACATAATTTAGCAAACGGTTTGCTTAATATTGAAGAAGAGAGGCGTGTGTCGCAAATGGTTTGCATAATATTGAAGAAAAGAGGCGTGTGTCTGAAGCATGTCTTACGTGGAAAACAAATTGGTTCAAATTTGATAACAACAAAACACGAGCATCTTAGGTACTTTAAACTATACATAGTGATGTATGTGGTCCCATGAGAACTTCATCTCTTGGAGGAGCTAAGTATTTTTTAACATCCATTAATGATTTTTCACAAAAAATGGGTTATTTTTTTAAGAAAAATCCTAATGTCTTTGTTATTTTTCAACAATTTAAGGTCATCGTTGAAAATGAAAGTGGTCATCATATTAAAATATTATAGAATGATAGAGATGGTGAATGTGATCTGACGACTTTCATGTTTTTTTCTATGCTCATGGCTTTCAAAGACAAACATTTGTGGCTAAAACATTTCAAGAAAATGGTGTAGCAGAAAAGAAAAACATGCCTATAATGGAAATGGCAATGTGCATGCTAAAGGGATGTCAATTCGATGATCAATTTTTGGCCGAAGCAGTTCAGACAACAATGTTTTTTTTGAAGAGAAGTCCCACTAAGGTTGTACGTGGAAAGACACCATTTGAGCCTGCCCGACCAGGAAGAAAACCAGAGGTAACAAATTTCATAGTTTTTGGTTGTTTGGCATATGTTCATGTTCTAGATACTAACATACATAACTTGAAGCTAAAAGTAGAAAGTGGATATTATTTATTGGCTATACTACTAAATCAAATGCATATAAATTATATGATTCAACAAATAAAAAGGTTGTCATAAGTAGAGATTTAGTTTTATATGAGATACCTTCACATATGCATGCATTAAACTGGAAAAGTGAAGTGTTGTAGGATAGTCTTACTGAACCTACACTCAAAACTTCTACCACATATTGATGGAGACAATGAGAGGAGAAAAAAGAAGAGAATAAAGAAAAAGTAGAGTTGAAGGATTAGTCTCAGACAAAGTGAAGTTCTTCTCAAAAAATAGCAAAATAATTCTATTAATAAACTATTCAAATGCCAAATCAAATGAGCTCCAATAAGGTGAGAAACAAAAAAAGGTCGAAATCACCATAGGTAAATCTTGCCTTAATGACTCACATTTTGAAAACTTATGATATAATCCTTTTAGTGATTCAAATAAAAAACAAGAATGGAGAGATGTTATGCAATTATAGTACGATGCCTTGATGAAAAATAACAAGTGGACATTAGCTAAGTTACCTCTGAACAAGAAACCAATAGGTCGTAAGTGGGTATATTGTACAAAGTTGAAATAAGATGGCACTATTAACAAAAACAAAGCCAAGTTAGTTTCCAAAAGATATGCACAAAAGAAGGCATTGATTATGAGGAAACATTTGCACCTATCGCTAAACTCATCACAATCAAAATGTTGTTATCTCTTACAACACAATTTGATTGGCAAGTACAACAAATGGACGTAAATACTGCATTTTTAAATGGATATTCGCAAGAAGAAGTGTGTATGGATAAACCATGAGTATTTGTAGTTGAAGGTGAATAAAATGTGATATGTAATTTGGTGAAGGAATTATATGGATCGAAACAAGCCCCTCATGCATGGTATGACAAGATCAACAAATATCTTTAATCAACAGGTTTCAAGTGAAGTGAGTCTGACTCTAATATATATATCAAATAAAAAGGTTAATACATTGATATTATGGTTGTTTATGTAGATGTTTTGATCATTATAGGTAGCATTATTGATTTGATACATGAAGAAAAATGTAGTCTTTGAAAAATATTTGAAATCGTTGATTTAGGCTTACTATATTACTATTTGGGCATTGAAATTTTGAAGCAATCAAACACAATTTTTATCTCATAGACAAAGTATGTTTCATATTTGTTAGAAAAATTTAGAATGGAAGAATGTAATTCCATTAAAACACTAATGGATGAAAAGATGATAAGTCTGATGTTGTTGATGAGTTACTTTATCGTCAGCATATAGGAGGTTTGATCTATCTCACCAATACTAGGACAGACATAATGTTTGCACTTGCATGCTCTCATAGTTTTTAAATTGTCTCATAGAAACACATTGGAATGTAGCAAAGAGGGTACTTAGGTACATCAAAGGAGCAGTGACAATTTGGTATTATCTTGCAGAAAAATGATCATTATATGTTGATAGGTTTTACAGATGCATATTAGGCAGGAGATACATATGACACGAAATCAATAAAAGGTTATGCATATACTCTTGGTAGTGGGGTAATTTCATGTGCTAGTAAAAATTAACCTTGCATAACTCTTTCAAAAAATAAAAGAATACAAAGTATCCATTGGAGTAACATGTAAAGCAATATGGTTACATTGAATTCTAAATTATTTGAAGCTTCCTTAGATGTAACCTACAGTTCTACATTGTGACAATCAAAGTGATATAAAAATGACCAAGAATCCTATTTATGATTCAATTATCGTTCAAAGACAAAGCATGTTGAGATTCACCATCATTATATCATAGAACAAGTAACACAATAAATATATAGAACTACAATATTGCAGGTCTGAGATCAAGTGGTAGATATCTTCACCAAAGCACTTAGCAAGGACAAGTGTGAAAATTTTGGAGACATGTTGGGAATCCTTGAAAATGAAATAAACATTAATATGGGGTGTTAGATATTGTAATGTTTATTTCCTAAGTATGTACTATGGAATAATGTCATAAGTCATAAATTATACTAAATTAAAGCATTTATTATTAATTAGGAAATTATTTGTTAACATTTCCAAACTTGCATAATGGAACTTCATAGAGATATATACAACATCATCTCATGTACTTTGATGAACATCAATAATACATTGTTCCTCCTTTATCTTTGTGTTATTATATTCTACATTGTATAAGTTTATTTAACAAATATGTATTCAACAACTTTAGTTGAATACCTATTGCAATTCTTTATGACAAAGGGACAAATAATTTTCCTATCTTTAATGTTGTCCGCATGTTTTTATCAGGATGTAAGGTCTTTGAAAACTGAATTAGTACATGAATTCCTCTACCTTGGTCAATATTAGATCTCCTTAATTAGATATCTAGGAATTAGAGTACAAAACCATGAGAGAAATATCATCAGTCTTTGTCTTTGAGTTAGTGTAAGTGCAAAAGAGTTGGAGTGAGTGCCACTTTTAAGGGTGGTGTGTCAATGTGGTAGACATATTCATATACATATAGTGGGATTTCTCACAACTCATGTCCATTTATTCATAGGGAAGAGTAATTGGTCCACAACTTGACGAGTAATTCCACTATACCTTAAACTACTTCAGTTCCACTGTGACTTTGTTGGTGATGTTCATTGTCACTTGTAATGTCTCATTTTGACTGTGAAATATATTGGCTTGATGTGTAAATATTGTGTATATGCGATTTATGATTCCTAATGAGGATCGCAAGGCTAAGGCCCCAATAGTGAATGAAAAATGTTATAAAGGAAATTATTGTGTATTTTGTAGTCCATGTGATGGTAATGCATGGAAAATGTAAAAGCATGCAAATGATTGTAATGCAATTAAGAAGTCTAAGGTTGGCTATGGAGGAAACAAAAATAAGGGGTTTTGTTTATCCACTAGGGATAGGTGAGGGGGTGTGGGAGAGTCAAACGTATATTTCCAAGTGTCATCTTGAGATTCCAAGTATACATCCTTGCCACTCTTTAATTCTATTGTAAGAAAGTAGCTGAGAAATTAGCTCATTCGTTTAATGGAGCATGGGATGAAAATTCAGAATTTGGTATGGCAGGGTATGGGTTGAGTTGCTTGAGGAAAAATAAATTTACCTCATGGGAATGTGTTTCCATTCATGTTGATCCGAACGTGGAAGAACCACAATTAAATTTGCAGCGTGGAATGCAATCCCAAGGGTGACCATAGTAGAATCGACATCTAGAGGAAGATCTAAGTGAAATAACGAAAAAAACGCCACGAATTCATGTGGATTGTGAAATCAATGAAGGAACTAGATCCATGTCAGTTTTAGAAGCTTGGAATTTCTATACTTATCCCTAATAGCGTTAGAGGAGAGTCTGAGACACATAAGGGACCGTGTAGCAAAGAAGGGGACCTTCCATGGGATGAGTGTGGAAAGTGATGTGGGTGCCAAGGCTAGCTGAAGCCGATTGATATGCATGTAGATCTATGGTTGAGATCACTAGATTAAAAGTCATTTCACTTATTTATGTGTGGCTTGATAAACCCAGCTACGTGTTGGCTTAGCTAAAGTGTGTGTTTGTATTAATGTGATTGAATTTGTGCAGTCCTCCATAGAGAATAACATAGCCTTGCTCGCGGGTGGTTTCTCGGCTGAAATAATATAGGTTGGATAGAGACCTAGGGTTGGGTGGAACATTGACCTCACACAGCTTGTTGCATGGATGTTTTTGGTTAAAGAGATAAATTTCATATTGTTTATGATGTCCATAATTTCTATGTGATGTATGATTGTTTAATCACATTGAATTGAATGAAATGGTAGCTTGAATTACTCAATATAATGTCTATTCATAGTCTAGAATTGAGTTTATTTATGTATACCTGTGATGAATAGGCTATTTTATGCATGAATTGCACTTGTAGTTCAATTGTATTTTCACTATGAATGTCTCATTTTCACCTGCACAAGTCCCAGGGACATCGAAAGCTTGTAATTGTGTCTTTGATATGTTCTTGAAGCATCTAAGTATTAAGCCCTTAGATCAGAAAACAATGGCAAGTTTTAATGGCCGAAATAACAGGGCCAATGTCTAAGGCCGATAGGAAAATTCAGCTAAGCGGTTAAACAAAATGTTAACTATTGATGTGCCAACACTGAAGTGTCAACATCAAGATCGATAGATTTTTGATGGAAGAGTTATTGTACCAGTGCTGACGTCGAAGTGTTAAAACCAAGGTATCGATGGGGAAATTTGGGGACAAGAGTTGGTGTAGTAGAGAAGTGGCGATATTCTAACTCCCAACTTTCGATTTGGTGAGTGTCAATGATATGGGAATGGAAGTCACTGAAGTTTTGATGTCGATATCGACATCAGAGAAGTTGGGAAAAGGTTGTTTTTCAGCAGTGTAAACTTCTGAGGTATAAGGTATAGACATCGGGGTGGGACGAGTAGTGGTGTCCCATCAAATATTAGTTATTCAATGCCAATTTCTTAATTTTGATGTTGAAAAAATCAGAGTTGGTGTGTCTAGTCTTTTTCCTGAAATTCCTGCTACGTGTTTCCAACTTTCAACTCTCGATGACAGAAACATCGGGGTTATTTGTTGGAAATAGTTATGTGGTTTTCAACTTCCAACTTTCGATGTCGAAAACATCAGAGTTGGCAAGTCAGAGTTTATTTCATTGGAATATGGTTGTGGTTCTGATTCCTGACTCCCAACGGTGGAGAAGGCTAGCTTTCGGAATCATAACGTCGGAGTCAGGAAGGTGGATACAAGTTGGTTTATTAAGTGTGTCCTGACTTCTGACTATTGATGTATATAATATAGCAATGGAGTTGGCAAGTCAGGGTTGTCTGTTTGGTTTTATTATGCGCTCTGACTTCCGAATATTGACATCGAAAAGGTTGGAAAAGTGGGAAAGTCGGCATGTCATAATTGAACCATCGAAATGGGAATTTGATAGTTGGTATTGCTAGTAAGGTTAATTAAGGTATCGATTAACCAAGATTAAGGTGCTAATTAGTTCAAAACGTGTTTTAAATACTAAGAGGTTGGAAGTGGTGGAATGGGAAAAAATTTAGAAGTTGGTTTTGTGTAATGCTTCCTCTAATGGTCGGTTTGGTGGAGAGGGACATGATAAAATGGTATCGGAGTGAGAAAACTTGCTAGAATGTGTCACGTCCCCATCCCTTAGGCCGATGAAGAGGACGCGACGAACATCAAACACGACCGGGCAAACCGCCCCATGAACATAAACAAGGATAAATCAACGCTGGAATTAAAACTTACAGGATGCATATTAAGATGCCTAAGCATACGCAAATTCTTGAATCCTCAATCATACAGCGGAAGCAAAACGCATACATTCCAACAATTTACATGTTCATTATGATTAATCAATTGACATCAATCTATAATTGCCGAGATGAAATATAACCAGCAACACTTATCTTTCAATGAAGAACTCGCCCGCAACCAGCTACGTCGCTGCAACGTTCCACCCAACCATAGGCCAGCTTGCTCATCAATCTCTCAGCAATGCTGCCACCCCTGAGCTGGGCATGATTCCTCCAAGGATAAGGGGACACTGCAGGCTTACACATAGCCAAGGGGACACAAAACAGCCAAACCAAAAACCGCTGGGTTTAACAGGCCTTCAACAAGCGGCCAAGCCAGCACCATCCAAGGCACAACCACTGCATACCAGCAGCCAAACAACCCTTCACAGCCCTGTGAAGAAGTAAAAATAACCAGGAAAGGATCCCAAGCCAAGGGTGAGACACAGGTCAACTCCAACCACACTGCTGAGTTGTTCTTGGCCCTAACGTGGCCAAAACAACTCAGCCACAACACCCAAAAGATGATTGCATCCACAGCAACCAAAACCATGGCAATTCATCAACCCAGACTCACAATGAGTGATGGAAACCAATCACAGCCTACGAAGGTTAATAAACATCGTTCCCAGCATAACCCTGGAAACTCAAACGCAGACCCCAGCAGAAAACGGCTCACCACAATCACACAGTGGTCCAAAGCGAAATTGGACACCACAACCAACAAAACGCAGGGAAGACAACCGCCCCAAAACGAAAATAGTGAGCACGGCTTTCTCATGGGAAAATCAACCTCAACGGTCTGTGCATGAGGAAAAGCTTACACCCAACAGTAAAATACACGGGAAAAACATACCCGATTTCTATGTGAGGATTCCAGCCTGCGCGTGAGGGGAAAATAGCCTCTCTCTCTGCGCGCGAATCAATAGGCCATAGGGAGGAAGAACAGACCTCTGCATGAGGAAGAATATTCCAGTCGTGAGAGTAAGCAACAGGGCGTGAAAACCACCGACCATGGGGAGAATGGAGTCATGGGGAAGATGGAGGAATTGCTTGCCTCTTTACCCACGTTTTCTCCAGCAATAAATGCCCTCAGCCACTCAGCCATAACTCCTCAATCACCAGCTGGAGCATTAAAGAGGTTAACAAGGTTGGATGAGACAAAATGTGACACACAACAAAGGTGGCAAAACATGGGTTTTTCCCATAACCAAGGTTTGACATCCCCCACCCCTTATCCTTTGAAATCACGCCCTTTTCATTCAACGTTGCACTGCTGTAGCTGGTTGTGGTTTTAGATTAATTGATGTGCGTGTTTACATGATGCAGAATTATAATGTGCTTTATAGCACGACATACCATCGGCAATTATCCCTATTGCCGAAACATACAAAACCAAATCGATGATGGGGATTTTGCCTTGAGCTCCTCACCACTATTAATTACAATATATACATCATGCAAACGGGGTCAAAACCAGGGATATTACAGAATGGAATTGGAATGAGTTCCCCGTTTTATACCCAAATCCTGTCACCACCATGTGATAAGATCCTTAACTTCCATGTTTTCCGTTAATCCCAGCACTTAGAGTGGAAACTTGTTATGTTTGTCAATTTTACTTGAAAAAACCCAGCACTGCGATTTCCCTATGGACCATGAGAGGTACCTTGCTCAGCATCACCTGTATCCTATTTTCAAGAAGCGGTGCCATAACCTATGGTCTTTGGTCCAAAAGCGGTTCTCATCTAAATCGCTCTGTCATAAGAGAAGAAAAGCGGTACCCTGGGTAAAATGGGAAAAAGAGAAGTTTCTCGAGGCTTCTAGATCATGAGCCTCGTGTCCTCCCTTATCCATATCATTATGGTTTAGTTGAGCTCAAGATCCCCCCATGGTAGGATCTTAGAGCCACCTCACCCACAATTCTCTCAACTATTCCTATCCATTGAACCTTATAAATGCAAGCTCATGTCCATTGTTGAGGGGAAGAACCATAGAGGTATTGTTGGATTGACCACTTAGCCCAAGTCATTGGAGAGCGTAGAGAGAAAAGTTGGAGCTTATGGGGATGAAGTGTTTGTCTTGTGGAGGTGCTTATTGACACTAAGGCAACAGTTGTAAGCTTCTCCATACATTCTTAATGCAAAGCTGATTTCCATCCCACATCACTGTTGTTTTGATTTCACATGTACATGTTGTTAGATTCCTTAGTCACTAACATGGATAAGTAGATGATTTTCTGGTAGCTTTGATGTGTTTGCATGTTTGATCTGTTTACAGGTACACAGGTTCACTATCGAAGCATCATTCTAGGTGTCTACGACATTCAGGGAAGGTCTTCATCCTTTTTCGTTCACTCATTTGTTCTGGATCTGAACCATTCAGACTAGAGGAATAGCTTCTGTCCGCAGAAGGTGCAATATTCCTGATTACAAATATGGTGACTCCACTGGGGAATAGTGCAAATCTTAGTTGATATGATCTTCCTCAGTCCTTGAACTCTTGTCCAAATCCAAGATCCATCTCCAACTCTCTTCAGTCAGATCTGCCTTCTAACTTAGTGAATTTTGGTTTGAAACTTTCATATCTGTTCGGATCTGAACTATTTTGACTTTATATGCTCTTTTTTACTGTTAATTCATCAATCTTTACCTTCATTTGATTAATTTCTAACTTGATCTTTCGCTCTCCTTGTGTTTTGGATCTATTCAGGGAATCACTCATGCATTGTTGGCAACAAGGGTGCCACCGCCTGAACTCTGTTAGCCATAAGTGGTGCCACCGCATGAGTCCCTTTACATAGAAGCGATGCTTGTCCATAACCACTCTGTCAAGACCCCTCCAGCGCGGTGCTAGGTAGGCCCTGTTCCAGACTTTGTATTTTGATTTTTGTGTGTTTTTGGCTTACTTTTTGATGAAAATGTAGTGTATTTTTGAAAAAACATGCTCCCTCACGACCGAGAGGGGCCATGAATTGTATATTCTACAGTTTCTTTGATTGTTATATTCCCTCTACATTCAAAGAGAGTTTATGTTTCTTGCGTTGGATTTTACATTATTTTCTTTGCTTGGAACCTCTTGCTCTTTTCTGTAGATATTATTCATTGGAATTGGAAATATACATTTCATTTTCATGTGTAGGCTTTGGTTTGTTTTGGACTTGGAATGCATGAGTGATCGATGTTGTTTTGAGTCTTTCTTTGCTTGGGGTGATTCTTGTTTCCTTTTGCATGCTGATTTTTTCAGTGCTAGGTAGGAAAGATTGGTTCTTCGTTTCCTTGTCTATTTCAAAGAGAAGTTTTAGTTTTCTCTCTCCTTTGCTTTATTCGCAAGCGTTGTTGAATGATTTTCTTCTTGTTTTGTGCATGATTGTTTGAAATTCTAGATCTTACTTTCATCAAGAAGAAATATCTGTTTTCAGCTTTGCGTGCATTAGAGTTAGTTTTGTTTGGAAACGTTAGTGAAATCATCTTTCCATTAAGTTTTTATGCATCTTTTTCAAGCATGAAAAGATAGGAAACATTTCTGGTTTATTTATGTTAAATGTTCTCTAGATCTCTTTTTTATTTGCTTTGAAGATTGTTTGGGGTGCATTGATATTTCACTTTTCATTTGAAAAGATAGAATTGCATTTGCATTTGGGTGTGCATTTTTGGGAAGAAAATTAAATCTCTCTCCCTCTCTGAGGTAGAATTTCATTGAAGAGGAAAACTTGCATTATCATATAGATCAGTGTGCATCTTCTTTAATTTCAAGTTTTCACTCCATGGTTCCACGTAAACGCACAAGATAAAATTAACGGTAGTACTAGGTTAAAACTTTTAGCAATTTGGGTGATAAGTTAGTGACGTGTTCGGGCGTCGTTAAACATAGGAGCTGTCATTACTTTGTTCGTACTACAACCCGGGACTCGCGTGGTTCTTCCAAGTACCGTCGGTATATCGAACGACCTTTCACGTACCCTTGAGGTATATAGAAAGGTACTTCATGTACTCGATTGTATATAGGAAGGCCCCTTGTGAACGGTTGTACATTAGACAACACTACTACTAATTTGAGCTCCCACGTACCTAGCGTATATTAGGAAACCCTTTTAGGAATCCTCAAACCATCTGAGTTATCCTTTTGGCCTGTCCTATGAGATTCCCGACTCTTATCCACTCCTTTCACATGTTTTCTTGTTTTTTTTAGTTTTAGTAGTGCTTGATTGTGCATGGTAGTTAAGGGTTTTTTAGAGAGTTTAGAGATGGCATCCCAATCTGGTGATAAGAAGAAGAAAGGGAAGGGTAAGAAGAAGAAGGATAAGAAAGAGAAAAAGAAGCAACCATCTACTCTCGATGGTGCTCTTTCTAAGAGAACACTCGGAAAACCCAAGTTCCCTTGTAAGCTTTGCAAGGGGGGCCACCTTCTGAAGGAGTGTCTCGGTCTCTCCCGTGTACAAGAAGAGTGGTCTAAAAGGTCCAAACCATCTGTTTCATCAACCTCTGATCATCATGTTGACTATACTCCCTCAACCAATGACCCATTGGTAAAAGGTCATAAGGGTAAAGTCTTGTATCCTTGTTTGATATGCAAGGCTATGCATCGTACTTTTCTTTGTCCAAGCATGGATGAAGCTTCACTTTGGTTGGAAAATATTACTGATCATCAACAGGTGATTCCAACAAGTGATAGTAAGTTATCCCTCAATTCCTTGCTGGTTGACCAAGTGATAAATTTATATTCATTTATGGTTGATCCCACTCTTCTTTCGAAGAGTGAATTTAAAGTGTTCGAGTCGATGTCATCTCCACCTGATCCAACTCTTTCATCAAAGAGTGTTAAGACTGAAGTAGTCGCTTTGACCAAATCTTCAGGTTGTTCTTCTCTTACAGTAGAGAATGAATTGAATCCTGCTAAAGTTTTTATGCTTCGTTCTGATTGTTCTCGACAAGAGTAAAATTTGTCTGTTTTGACAGAACCCTCTCCGAGTAGTGAGGTTATTTCCTTTGATTGGAGTAACCTAACAGAGTCTCATATTCATTCGAGTGTTCCTTTCTAGATAGTTGTGAATGTTACTGCTAGGTAGATACTTCGCACTATTGTTGACGAAGGGGCTTCTGTTAGTATTATATCCTCAAATGCTTGGAAAGCTTTAGGTTCTCCTCAGCTTGTGCTAGCCACTGATCAGATACTGGATTTTAATAGAAGACCTACTGCACCTTTAGGGACCCTTCCTTATTTGCCTATTACATTAGGAGGGAAAATTGTTTGTATTGATGTTATGGTGGTCCAAGGTCCTTTAGATTTTAATCCACTCCTTGGACGTGATTATGTTTATGCCATGAAGGCTATTGTGTCCACACTCTTTAGAGTTATGCATTTTCCCCATGATGGGAAGATTGTGACCATTGATCAAATTTCCTTTGTTACACCTGACCATCGCATTACTCCTAGTAATCAGACTACCCTGAATGTGCCGCATGTTCTTGTGGTTCCTTCCCCTTCTTCTAGTTAGATTCTTCCTATCATAGGTAAAATGGGGGGCATGGCTCTAGTCTATGGACATCATAATGGAGCTAAGCCGCTAGATTTTAGGTAATGGGGGAAACATACCAACTTCTAGATATCATGTTGGGTACAAGCAGGTTCAAGAGCATAGTTTAATTTTGGTTTCAAGCTCGTTAAAAAATAAAACCACTCCTTAAGCATAGTTTACCTTTTGGTTTCAAGCTTGCATAAAAATGAAACCATGTGGCGAGCATAGTTCCCATTCTATGTCAATCTCGTTAAAAAATGAAACAGATGCCTATGAGCAAAGTTCTTATTCTATGTCAAGCTCATTAAAAAATGAAGTGGATATCCTCAAGCATAGTTTACCTTTTGGTTTCAAGCTTGCATAAAAATGAAACCATTCCTGAGCATAGTTCATTTTCTATTTCAAGCTCGTTAAAAAATGAAGTAGGTGTCCTTAAGCATAGTTTACCTTTTGGTTTCAAGCTTGCATAAAAATGAAACCATGTTCCAAGCATAGTTACCTTATGTTTCAAGCTTGTGTAAAAATGAAACAGATCCCCTTCCTTTGAGTCGAGTCTTCACTTTAGTGTTAGAACTTGAACCTTCTTTTCACCTATCCGATTCTCGTTCTTCCTACCCCCTAGCAAACATTTTCACATTAGTAACCAGGTTTTTAGGTTGGATATGGAAGAAGGATCGTCAAATGAAATGAATCTTGGGGGGCATGTCGAGCCGCTAACAACCATGCTAGGGGTAAGCTTCACTAGCAATCATGCTGGGGGCGAGCTTCCAACCTCTGTATATCATGTTAATGGGATTTTTTCAAGCATAGTTTACCCATTGGTTTCGAGCTTGCGTAAAAATGAAACCAATATTTGAGCATTCTTTCAACTGATCTTCGAGCTTGTTAAAAATAGTAAGATGGTGTTGAGCTTACTTTTCATTTTTCATGCTCTAGTTAAAACATGAAAAGAGGTTTGAGCTTAGTTTATTAATTTTTCATGCTCTGGATTCAAACATGAAAAATTGTAATGGAGTCTTCTTTAAACTCTTTTTTGGCTCCTTAAATACGAAAATATTGTCGAGTGATCTTGTCTTCTTCACGCTCGTTAAATAATTTGAAGAGTCGTCTCTCTAATGGTAGGTTATCTCTTTTTTGGTTCGGACAAATTATTTACGAAAAAAGGAACACTCCAGCCAATCATGACTGGAAGAGTTCTCTAAGTTATTATTTTATACTTTTTTGGGCCTTAGGGACTAAATCATATGAAAAAGGACTCTTTGGAGTCTTCTTCCATGGTCGTTCAGACTCTCTAAACATGAACAATATCGAGCTTTCTTTCATTGGACTCATTAAATTAAACATTGAGAGACCTGTTTTTGTTAACGAATCCCTCCTCTCTCAAGTTCGTAAAACATGTGAGTTTGGACTTGTCTTCGGACGAGCTATACCGAGTGTTTATTACCCTCTTTGAACTCGTAAAACCAAAAAGAGGCACTCATCAATCATGATGGGGGAAATGGGAAGGGAATCATTTTGCAAATAAATGGCAGTAGTTTGTCGTTACCTTTGAACATGGCACTTGTCTGCATATCATTTCAGTCAATTGGGTATTCAGCTGATCTCTGTGACGATCCACTTTCATGAGTCATGCCACTGCTTTGAGTCTATCAAAAGAATGCATTGTCCACTGCCACACTGTGTGTTTTTCTGGTTTAGTCATGCTGCCAAGTCTTTTGTCGTGCCTCTCGATGTTCAAAGGGAAGTTGAAGAAGTTTACCTCTGCAGTAAAAACAGTCTCTGTGTCAGTACTTTTGAGTCAGTATTATGGTTACTACATTCATATCATTCCAGAACTATGTTCTGAGTTTCATATCGTCGATGTGGGACTCATCATGGCCTTCCTTCGACGAGACTATTCCTGTCGACATCAACTCATCATCCGGGAAATAGTCTTAGAAACAAAACTTAGTACCTTGAGATCTGTATGCCTTAATGACAGATTCTCTTGCTCTCGACATAGGTTCACATCATTGACCTTTGATCGATAGAATCGATTGGGTGTTCGACATCAAAACATATATTCACACTCAGTAGATTGTACTAGGGTACCTTGGGAATCATTGACATCAATGCTGATCTCCCTTGCACTTATTAATGGTTCACATCATTGGCCAGCAATCAAGTGGTTTCTACCATGTTCGACTTCAGATCATTGTAATCACATTGATAGAATTGTACTTTGTGGAAGACGAGACGAAGACCCTGGGTATTTGTTTAGCGCTCATTTCTTTCCCTAGGTTGTGATGGAGTTTTGTATATCTAGCATGGATCCACATTTGTATGGTCGTGGATATGCTCAAATTTTTGTTTGTATGACATAGATCTACGTTGTATGTCTAGTAGCTATGTCCAAGTTTGAGTCCTCTATCACATGGATCTACGCTGTATTCTAGTAGCCATGCTTGTTTATTCCTCTCATGGATCTGCCTTGTATTGGTCTGCAGCCATGAGTTGGTTACATGTGTCTATGAGTCAAAATATTGATGTACTACAGATGCGTACTGGATGAAATTCTCTGACCAAGCTGACATTTTCACCTTGAAGTAACAACTTGTTCTCTCAAAGATCTCGCTTATTGTATCCCTCTAAGTCTCATGCTTTGGGGGGAATTCTGTTATACCCAAATCATGTCACCACCATGTGATAAGACCCTTAAGTTTCATGTTTTCTCTTAATCCCAACACTTGAAAAAACCCCGCACTGTGATTTCCCTATGGCCCAAGAGCGGTACCTTGCTCAACACCGCTTGTGTCCTGTTTTCAAGAAGTGGTGCCATCGCCTATGGTCTTTGGTACAAAAGCAGTTTTGATCTAAACCGCTCTGTCATAAGAGAAGAAAAGTGGTACCCTGGGTAAAATGGGAAAAAGAGAAGTTTCTTGAGGCTTCTAGATCATGAGCCTCGTGTCCTCCCTTATCCCCATCATTATGGGTCAGTTAAGCTCGAGATCCCCCATGGTAGGATCTTAGAGACACCTCACCGACAATTCTCTCAACTATTCCTATCCATTGAGTCTTATAAATGCAAGATCATGTCCATTGTTTAGGGGAAGAACCATAGAGGTATTGTTATGCTGTTGGATTGACCACTTAGCCCAAGTCATCGGAGAGTGTAGAGAGAAAAGTTGGAGCTTATGGGGATGAAGTGTTTGTCTCATGGAGGTGCTTGTTGACACTAAGGAAATGGTTGTAAGCTTCTCCATACATTCTTAATGCAAAGCTGATTTTCGTCCCACATTACTGTTGTTTTGATTTCACATGTACATGTTAGATTCCTTAGTCACTAACATGGATAAGTAGATGATTTTCTAGTAGCTTTTATGTGTTTTCATGTTTGATCTGTTTGCAGGTACATAGGTTCACTATCGAAGAAGCATTCTAGGTGTCTACGACATTCAGGGAAGGTCTTCATCCTTTGTCGTTCACTCATTTGTTTTGGATCTGAACCATTCAGACCAGAGGAATAACTTCTGTCCGTAGAAGGTGCAATATTCCTGATTACAAATATGGTGACTCCACTAGGGAACAATGCAAATCTTGGTTGATATGATCTTCCTCAGTCCTTGAACTCTTGTCCGAATCCAGGCTCCTTCTCCAACTCTCTTCAGTCAGATCTGCCATCTGACTTAGGAATTTTGGTTTGAAACTTTCAGTTTTGTTTAGATCTGAACTATTTCGACTTTATATGCTCTTTTTTACTGTCAATTCATCAATATTTACCTTGATTTGATTAATTTCTAACTTGATCTTTCATTCTCCTTGTGTTTTGGATCTATTCAGGGAACCGCTCATGCGCTGTTGGCAACAAACAGTGCCACCGCCTGAGTCCCTTTATCCAGAAGCGGTGCTCGTCCAGAACCGCTTTGTCAAGACCCCTCCAACGTGGTGCTAGGTAGGCCCTGTTGCAGACTTTGTATTTTGATTTTTGTGTGTTTTTGGCTTACTTTTTGATGAAAATGAAGTGTATATTCTGCAGTCGCTTTGATTGTTATATTCCCTCTGCATTCAAAGAGAGTTTATGTTTCTTGCATTGGATTTTACATTATTTTCTTTGCTTGAAACCTCTTGCTCTTTTCTGTAGATATTATTCATTGGAATTGGAAATATACATTTCATTTTCATGTGCAGGCTTTGGTTTGTTTTGGACTTGGACAGTTGAACAGTTGTGGCAGAGGAAAACAAGCAAAAGGGGAAGAGTTCCAAAAGAAAATGGTGACCATAAATGATTCCTAGGAGCCCTATGAGCATGATGAGGATGTACTTGGAGAAAACATGCAAGAGGGAAATGTTGAGAAAGAATACAATGGGAGGAGGGAGGAGTAGATCACTCCCCAAAATTTCATTGAAACAATGAGAAGTTTCAATGAAATGTTGATCAAGGCTCAAGAAGAGTAGAACCAAATTAACACTGTCATCCTTTAGAATCTAACTGATATTTAATAGAGAGATAATATTGGGTCTAACCCAAGTAATTCCAGTCAAGTAAATGCAAAGAACCACTCCAAATGTGTGCTAGAAAGAGGACGTTAAGTCCAAGAAATAGTTTTGCGAGCATAGCACATAAGGCATCTTTATCAAGATCTTCTTCTAGAAGATCATGTGACTCCCGTGGTTCTTGAAGTACTTCAAAGCGCACTTCTTGTAAATTTGATAGTGGAAGGAGTTTTAAAATAATTCTGCAAGGAGAATTTATAAAGGAAATAACTCCTACATTTGATGTAGAAAGTAAGGCATGCCAGTAAGTTGAAGCTTGGCTTCTTGAGATGAAGAATATTTTCGGATTCATGACTACTCGAAAAATGAAAAGGCCATAATTTACTATATTTACAACCTTAATGGATAAGCTTCAATTTGGTGGGAGCACCTCATGCAAGAAAAGAGGATTAAGGAGAGGAGGATCAACTAGGAATGATTCCAAAGGAATTTTAAGGAAACATACATATATGCTAGGTATTATGATAACAAGGGGAGGGAGTTCCATGAACTAAAATTTGGATAGAAGTCAATAGAAGAGCATGTCCATAAGTTTTTGGAATAGTTGAGGTATGTATGTTACATAAAAAATGAAAGAGTAAAGTTTCAAAGATTCCTTGGAAGTCTTCCCCAAAGTTATAGAGATAGGATTGAGTTTTTCAATCCACCCAGTCTTGATGAATCCATCGGAATTGCAATGGATTGCTATGAGCAGAGTAACGGAAAATTAGAAGTTAACCCAACATGGAAAGGAAAACCAAATGGAATATTTGACCAAAGGAAAAGTGGATTCAAATGCCCATTTGGAATTGAAACAATGAATTTTCAACAAGGGAAGTAACCATGAAGAAGAAATGAACCAGCAGTAGTAACAGAAAAATGACCCCTTTGGTGTTGGGGATGTGGAGGAAACCACTCGATTAATCCATGTCCACATCTAAGAGAGAACCCTTGAAGTTTACATAAACCAAAAGAATTCATTATAATGGAGGATATGGCAGGGAAACTCCTTGAATTTATGCAGCGTTGGATAACCGTCAGGAAGACCATCAATCAACAATGGTGGAAGTTGAAGGTAAGATTAGTAAGCAATCTATTTTTGTTTTGATTGATCCAAGATCCACTCATATTTATGTCACTCCAAAGGTGGTTGAATGTTATCTTAGAAGAATGAAGAATTATCATTCTTGGCCAATTGAATTAGCCACCGACACAAAGAGAAGAGTAAGTGAAGTAGTGTTGGAGTGCCCCATAGAGTTGAATGGACTCTACACAAGAGTACATTTAATTATCCCACCATTAATGTCTTATGATGCTCTTATTTGTATGGATTGGTTGGAAGAGCATAGGGTCAAGGTATATTTCCATGAAAAGGTCCTTGAATGCATTGATTAAGAGAGTAGGTCAAGGTTGGTGAAAGGGATTTCCAAGCAAGTTTTAGTAAGGAATATTTCAGCTTTGCAATTAAGGAAGACTTACAAGAAAGGTTGCCAACTATATGCTACCAATGTATCAGATTCATTAGAAGACACAAGTCTAATGATAAAGGATTACCATTTGTTACAAGAGTTTAAAGTCATGTTTCCAAATGAAGTACCAAGACTGCCACCCAAAAGGGACATTGATTTTACAATAAATCTTGTTCCAGGGGCAACACTAATTTCCAAAGCTCCTTTTAGAATGAGCATGCCATAATTGGTAGAGTTAAATATACAACTTCAAGAAATTAATGAAAAATAAGTATATCATACCAAGTGTGTCTCCATGGGGATCAAAACCATTGTTATTTGTAAAGAATAAATATGGGACTTTAAGGTTATGTATTGATTACAGATAGCTAAATAAAGTGACAATCAAGAATACGTACCCATTTCCTAGAATTGATGATTTGTTTGATCAAATGGATGGATCCAAAGTGTTTTAAAAGTTTGACTTGATATCTGGTTATCATTGAGTGAGAATAAGAGAAGAAGACATTCAAATGACAACTTTCTAGATGAGGTATGGCCATTATGAGTTCACAGTGATTCTGTTTGGTCTCACCATTGTGTTGATGCCTGGAAATTCGCAGGAAACAACAGAAAGGGATTCTCCCCAGTCAACGTTCCCAACTAGCCCGCTGAATGTTTAGTGTAAGGAATCCGTCCGGTTTGCGGTCTGGCTACCGTAGGTCAAAGTAACAAAAACAAAGGCTTTACTGGTTGCGGCCTGGTCCACCATGTATTTTGTATTTTTTGACTTAATGTATGATATGCAAGTGCCTAATTAACCATGCAGGGCGATAAGATGCAAGGAACAGTCACAATGTGATGCGCGGGTTCTTACCTCTCTTCTTAAGGCTCACAAGCATCCAAATCGCATAAACTAACTACCTAAACTATCCCTAGGGAGCAGGATTATCATTCATTGGTGAGTAATATATTTTGTACATGCATAATGAAGAGTTACAGATTGCTGATGCTTCTTTCAAGACACATGAACAATTGCAGATTTTTTAACAACCAGTTAGCCAATTGTTTTATGAACAACATTTATTACTCACAGTGGAAAAACATCACAAAATATATTGAAAATCATTCAAAAAGAACATAGGTTCAGGAAGTTAAACACTCTCACAGTTAATGAAACACAGCTGAAAATGAAATAGTTCCCCTTCAACATTGTTCATTTAATCACATTGATACATTCCACAGTTCGCTTTCTCCAGCAGGAAAAAGTTGCAGTTTCTGATTGTAAAACGAAATAATTCCTCTTACAAGCAAATGGTTTACAATTTTTTCCAGGGAAAAAGTCCCTTCTAAATTCTAACTTTCAAGTATTTAACCTACAACAGCCGATCGTTTGGGCTTCCCCAAACGTGTGACCTTCCAGTTCTTCCAATGCTCCATATTCTTCTATGTTGTTTGTATACACTTAGGAATGTTTTAGTAACAGACAGACAGTCAGGTTGGTGCCTTTATCATTATCAACCTTTCCTTCTGCTTCGATGGCCCTTTTAACGATCCGGTTGGTTTCTTTTCGATCCTTGCCAAACTGCTCCTTTACGCCTTCGCGCATTAGTTTCTTACGCCCACCTGCAATTAATCCAAGTGTATTACTCATTGGGACTACGTTATAAAATGAAACAGCAGATTATACAAACTGAAACGACTATCCCACAAGAAATGGCCAGGTGCACTGCCGCGGAAGTCGGAAGGATACTGATGTCGGAAGCCAAAGGCTTTGCCTAGCCGCAACGGCGGAAACGAGAAGGGCTAAAGCTACGCGCAACGCGGGCGAGAGAGGTTTTAATCGGCAGTCGAATGGATTTGCACTTCGGAAGCCAAATGACTTTGAGATCCACAACGGCGGAAAAGGGAAGGCTAGAGCCACGCGATGCACAGTCGGAATTTGGACGGATTTGCACTTCGGAAGCCAAATGATTTCCCCAGCCGCAATGGTGAAAAAAAATGGCTTCGGGTACGCGGCTAAATCAGGTCAACGCGCATCAACAGTCGGTAAGATTTGGACATTGGAAGCCAAATGACTTCCCCAGCCGCAACGGCGGAAGAGACAAGTGCTGAAGACATGCGACGAGGGCGGGAAAAGCTTTAAATCGGAAGTCAGAAAGGTTTGGACATCGGAAGCCAAAATACTTTCCCAGCCGCAACGGTGGAAGAGTAAAGGCTATGGGAAAGCGATTGAAGACCAATACGTATCAGCAGTCGAAGCGATTTGGACTTCGGGTGCTGAACCGCTTTGGGAGCCGCAACGGTGGAAGCGAAAAGGTTTCGGCTTTCGATCAAACAAAAAGACGCCCGATCAAATAGAAAAACTAAGTGTTGGGACATCATTAAAACCAGCGGCGGTAAACCTGATTTACTTCCGCGACAGTAGCTTTCAAAGAATAATCAAGTCCAATTCATCTTCAGCTAGCAAACCACCTCAAATCTGTGACTCACTACAGAAATCAAACGCAAGCATTTTTGAAACAGGATGGAAATCGATCTTTGAAATCACGAAAATAAAGCATGCCCGAAAGGTCCAAGGATCCAACGATTAAAACAACTCTAAATTATGAGGAGGGGACCAAAATTTTAAGAAAATTGGGGAGAATAGTTGCAGCCACAACAATTGGCGATTACCTGGTGAACCTAGATCTCTAGGGCGATTAATCTTTGAGTGACAGACTGTTTAATCAACAAATGCATCCTATTTAAATTCTTCCAGTTATCTGGATTTCTCGAATGCCGAAAGTGTGTACCTTCAATCATTGATAATAGTCCAATTTGGGAGAGTGGAAACCAAGATTTTCAAGTCCAGATAACTCTGTTGAGGCCAGAAAATGAGTTTCATTATTACCTTTGTCTTCAAGTAGCTGATAGCTTGGACACCACAAGATTGTAGCAGATGGTAAACATAAATATTCGTTTGTTCCTCATTCCCATGCCATTCTAGCACTTTTTGTGCCTTGGGGATTTTGTCCCTTTTCATATGAGTCCTCCTGCATGCCTTTCTTGCTGAATTTTAATTCAGGATCCTCTATCCCATAGTGTCCTTTTGTGTGAGTGGTGTATTTCATATTTCAGCTCACGGACGGAGAGGAACTTTCGGCAATTTAGTACTTATGGTTCAGTATTTGCTTTACTGTATGATGCTTTCAGAGGAGTTTTTGACTCTTATTTGCCTTTTGACATTCGTTCCTTGGAATGGGATTATTTATATTTAACATATTGTTCACCTTGCTTCTTTCCATGGGTCTTTTGTTGTCGCCCCTTCAAACATTTTAAGCGTGAAGTGGATGGAGCCTCAACATAGTATTCAGGACTCTTTGAATCCCGTTTATTTCACAGGGGTTGAGCAGGACTTCAATGCACACTGAGTCATTCGAGAAAACTGCTAAACTGGAAGAAGTTCTTTCAGATAAACAGCAACACACAGTCTGATACCTAAAGACGTTTATCAATCCCAAAAATTTCGGAGGTTCCCTATGCGCCCGCAGGTTCGTTCCCCTTATTGAAACCAACAAAACTTAAACTAAAACAAATTGAAAAACATGACTCAACAGAGAGCTAAAACAACTTATTTATATACAAGACAGAAGAAATCAAAGAAAATCAGGAAAAATAAGGCTTGAGAACCAAACCATTTAATGGTAAGTTCTCTTCCCACCCCTGCAGATCTTGCAACTTATAAGTAGATGGGCCAAGTTTTACTGCAACCTGAAAAGAGCCTACCCACAACTGCTGGAATTTAGTGTGCTTTCCTTTCTCATCATGGGGGTGATCCCACTTGAGGAATAAGTCTCCTACTTCAAAGTCTTTTGTCCCAGCTTTATGTTTGTCGAACCATCTCTTTACTAACTCTTGTTGTTGCTTAAAGCGTTCCCTGGCTTTAGATCTAGCCTCTTCTGCTTTCAGGAGATTATATATCCTTATTTGCAAAACCTCATCATCCGACCCTCTGGACTCTTCAGCTATTATGGAAGAGGGTAGCATGATGTTTGGGGGAAGAATGGCCTCTTTACCATACACAAGGGTATACGGTGACACTGCAATCAAAGACTTGGGGGTGACTCTATCAGCCCAAAGGGCATTGGGTAGTGCTGAGTGCCAACTCCTATGGTTTTCTATCACAGTCTTCTTTAAAATTCTAATCAGATTTTTGTTAGAGGATTCAGCCAGGCCATTTCCTTGAGGATAGTAGTTAGCAGAATAATGCAATTTTATCCCTTTATCATGAGCAAAAGTAGTCAATTTAATTGATGAAAAGTACTTAGCATTATCAAAGACTAATGAAACTGGAACTCCAAACCTGGTCATGATATGATCTTGCAGGAAGCTAATGACTTCGTCTTCATTTATCTTGTGCAGCGGGATAGCTTCGACCCAGCGAGTGAAATAATCAGTCGCGGTCAGAATGTACTTATGCTGCAGAGATGAATTCGGTTTTATTTCTCCAATAATATCTAGCCCCCATTGCTCGAATGGCTCCGTGATCATCACAGGCTTAAGGGGTGTTGCTGCCTTAGGTTGTCTCCCGGTACACCTTTGGCAAATATCACACTTTCTGACATGTGCGTGTGCATCTTTGAAGAGCGTAGGCCAATAGTAACCGGCTCTGAGTATTTTGTGGGCCATAGTATCTCCTGAATAATGTCCCCCAGCAGGACCGTCATGCAATTATGACATTACTTTATTCGCATCTTCCTTTTCTAAGCATCTGAGCAGAACCCCGTCATAATTCTTTCTGAATAATACTCCTTCAACAAGTTGATAGGAAGTTGATTTAAGGCGCAACGCTCTTCTTTGCTTGGAATTCTAGTGTTCTGGCAACAGCCCTGCCTGCAGGTAATGCACCGGGTCTCTATACCAAGACTCGGGAGTTGTAAAAAAAGTACATACCTCCATTACAAGTAATTCGGCTTCATCTTCCCAAGCGTGTTCTTCATTTTTTCCATTTTCAGTCATCTGTTTGCATAACCCTTGTCCTTTAACTATAGATGCTGGCTTGAATTCAAGGTCGTACTCTTGAAGAGTTGTTACCCAGTTGCCTCTTCTTTCTCCTAATTCCTTCCGTATAAGAAGAGACCTTACAGCTGGGTAGGGGATGATCACCTTGGTTCTATTTTTAAAAATATAAGGCCTGGATTGCTTCACTGCTTTGAATACCGCGTAAGCTTGTTTATCAACAGCTGGGTAATTCAATTCGCCCCCCTGTAGACAAGTACTCATAAAGGATATTGGAAATTCATCCCCCCCATCTTCCTTTTGGGTGAGCACAGCTACTAGTGAATCATCGGATGCAAAGGTATACAAGATAAAATCTTTTTCGAAATCTGGGCTTTTCAGGGATGGTGCGTGTGCAACATCAGTTTTGATTTTGCTGAATGCGCTCTTCTCAATTTCAGTCCACTTGAATAGTGCATTTTTCTTTACCATCTGCTGTAGTGGTTTAACAATCTGAGCAAAATCAGGCACAAATCTTCGCATGAAGTTTATCGTTCCCATAAATGATTACATCCCCTTTTTATTATGGGGCAAGGGGATTTGTTCAATAGCCTTAATTCTTTCTAGATCTATAGAGATTCCTTTCTTCGAAACTATGTGACCCAACAACTTGCCCTCTATGACAACGAACACACACTTCTTAGGATTGAGTGAGATGCCATATTTTCGACAGCATTTGAAAATTTGCCTTAAGTGAAACGCGTGCTCTCCTCTTCTTTTCGAGAATATTGTAATATTGTCAAGGTATACTACAACACTTCGGCCAATCAATCCGTGGAAATCTATGTCCATAGCCCTCTGAAACGTTGCTCCAGCATTTATAAGTCCAAAGGGCATCCTTTTGTAGGCAAAGTTTCCCCATTTGGTCCTAAATGTGGTCTTCAATCTGTCTTCTTCGGCTACTAATACTTGATTGTAGCCAGAGAAACCATATAACAATGAAAATAGTTCAGAACCTGAAACCATTTGTAGCAGTTGCTCCATGGGTGGAACATGATAGTTATCTTTGTCTGATGCACGGTTTAGGTTCCTAAAATCCACGCAGAGTCTGTTCTCTCCAGACTTTTTTCTTACTGGTACTAGATTTGATACCCACTCAGAGTGTCTGACTCTGAAAATGATTCTAGCATCCAATAATTTCTTCACTTCACTTTGAATTAGCGGTTCCAATTTTGGATGCATTTTTCTTAACGGTTGCTAATAAGGCTTAACACCTGCTTTAATGGGGACGACATGCTTGATGATGCTGGTGTCGTATGTTTTCAAATCTTCGTACGTCCATGCGAAAACATCTTTATGTTGTTTAAATAGACTGATGAATTTGTCTCTTTCTACTGGTGAACAACACTTGCCGAGATTCACAAATTTGGGATTCGTCTCAGTCCCTAAATTTATCAGCTCGAACTGTAGAGATGAGCTGTGGGTCTTCACGTTGGCTGGTCTTCTGAACTTTTCATTTAAATCGAACATTTTTTCTAACGTTCTGACACCTTTAGGAATGAAATTGTCATATTTCATCTCGGCCTGATATTCCTCATCATCTATAATGGCTCCTTTAAAGACCTCGTCATTTGTCAAGCATTCTATTATTTGCTGATCATCGTCGAACACTCGCAAGTTGGTGATCATATCCGGTACTGAGGGCCTAAAAAGCAGTTCGACAGAACATTGATTATTAGTGGGTACGAGCCGAGCGGCTGATGTGGCCAACAGGTCAGCTGCTGCGTTTTTAATTCTTGGAATTGAAATAATGTTGAATGCATTAAAACATTTAAGCAGGTCCCATACCTCATTTTGGTAAGATTTCAAGTGAGGGGAAACACAATATATTTGATTTCAGATTTGTTTCACAATAATTTCAGAATCCCCGAAAACTTTTAGATTACTTACCTTTAATTCAATCGCTTTCTTGAGTCCCTGCACCAGTGCTTCGTACTCAGTTGTATTATTAGTACACTCAAACTCTAATCTACATGAAAGGAAATGTTTATTCTTCTATGGGTCGATCAGGACACAGCCATCCCCTGACCCTTCTAATGTCTTAGAGCCATCAAAAAACAAAATCCAAAAATCACTAATTACTGAATGTGAATCTATTCCTGCTAAGTCTACTATTTTACAGTCAATCTCATCAGCCTGTGAGAAACGAAGGAGATCAGGCTGAGTGTCTGATGTGTTGCTGGCTTCTTCTGCTTGGTAATTTCCTGGTTCTAACTCAATAAAATAGTTTCCCAATACAGAATCCACTTGTTCATTCTTCTCATTCAGTTGAGTAACATTGTATCTCATGTGAGGCTCCCTTAAAATATTAATCTGGTTCGGACTCCCTTTGTATGGAAACCACAGATGCAACCAATTTGAGGTGAAATATCCATTTAATTTGGCCAACCAATCTCTGCTCAGGACAAGACCGTAAGCATCTGGTATATTAGCCACCATGATGTTAATAACTTGGCATACTTTGTCATTGGATGCCAGATGGACTAGGACATCTTCCATCTCACCAATTACCTTTACATCTATCCTATCCAACTGAACAACCCTCCACGTGGATGGCTTAGGCTGCCCATTTATCTTTTTACAGACTAATATGGGCATGACATTAACTGACGCTCCTGAGTCTACCAGACAATTGTGCATGTTATGATTAAAAATTTCAAATGTGAGGAGGAAAGGTGGATGTTTGCTTTTAGACTTACCTCCAACGCTGGTTTCTCCGATTTATTCTTCTTCCTGAGGCTGATTGTCCGTGGGCAGCTTCTCATCCGATGCTTCAAGTGCTTTCAACAGTCTTTCTTTTTGCTGCAGCACTTTACACATTTCGAATAGTGGAAAATTTGCTTTTACCTTCTTTAAATCCTCCACGATGTCATAATCCATCGGCTACTCAATGGGATGAGGTTTATCAGCATTCATCTTTCCTTCCTCTGGCCTAGCCAACGTATTATTCTATTTCGGATCTTGGCTGGTGATAGTGAATTCTGGAATCTTATCAGCGGAGGCTTTATTTTTAAATTTCTTTACATTTCTTTGCAGCCTTTTGATCTTTGGTAGAATGAGACTGCTTTCTTTAATTGGCCCTCGACTCCTTGTCCCCACGTTGGTTTCCATGACGTCCTTGTAGCCCCGACTCTTTTCTTCTTCTGCGTCAAACAATGAAACATAATTCCACAAAACCATGGTTTCTTCTTCTTGTTCCTTTGTTGACGCAGCATTCTCTTTTCTCTCTTCTTCTCCATCTTCTGTTAATCTAGAATCCAACAGCTGATTCATGACCAACGTCATCGAATTTATCCATTGAGGACAATTCTTTTCAGAGTGTGGCTGTTGGTGGAAAGTGCAGAAATTGTCCATGCCGACCTCTGTTAGATTCATAGATGCAGTATTGTGAGGAGGAGGTTGAGACTGATTGTTACCCTCTCTTTTCTTATAATAGGGCCTATAGAACTTTTGTGTTTCCTTTTCTTTCTCCATATCTATGATTTTGTTGGAAAGCTTCTGCATCATTTTGGCCATATTTTCCAAATCTTGTGACTTTTATTCCTTAGGCTTATTAAACAATAAGGCTTTTCTTCCCGCACCTTTCTCTCCTGATTGTTCTGGATAATCTTCAAGACTTTCTCTTTCCGCTTCCACTACTTCTGCCTCTTCATAGGTTTCCGTCAAAGTAGGCTTGGCCCTACCTTTGGAAAACATGGCCAAATTAGGGCCTAAAGCTGAAGTATAATACTCAATCAATACCTTGTCTGAAGGCTTATCTGTTTCAGAGAAATTCTTGAGATATGCTGCAAACCTTTGTGTGAAACTGTGCACCTTTTCTTTTCTTTCTTTCTTCAACGCGCACATCCCTTTCATGAGAGCTGTATGAGTTTTCTGAGTTGCATACTTACTTCTGAAAATTCTTTCGAAGGTATCCCAATCATGGATAGAGTTAGTAGGTAACCCAAAGTACCATGATGCTGCAGCTCCTTTAAGGGTATGCGGGAACAGTTTGCAGACTAAATCTTCATACTCCCCGGCCCTTAATCCTTCAATTGCCAAGTAAAAACTTTGTAAGTGATCATCTACTAGTATTTTCTCATTTGGGTCGAACTTAGGCAACATCTTGTCAAAGGCTTGAGGTAGGTCGTGTAATGGAGGTGTCAGGTTTAATGGTGATCTGGATCTCCATGCGGGTGGTGGATTGGGTGGGTTAGGTGGTTGATTTGCGTTTACGCCTGCCATGAGTTTGGGTGGAGAGTGAGGAGGCGAGCCAACTGGAGTATGAGCAGGAGAACTATGAGGGGTATCTGGGCCTTCTTGATTCATAGGTAGCACAACTTCCTGTAAGGGTGTTTCTACAAGTTCTTCCCAGTCTCCAACCAGCACTGAGTCTTCTACTACAGGACGGTCTTTCTTTTTGTATTCTCTTCTGGGCAATTCAGGGATGATTGGAAATCCTCCAATCTTCTTTACATATGCTCTGGTGTGTCTTCTCAGATCATTAACAATTTCATTGCCAAGAAAATATAGATGTTCTCTTTCTTCCGGAATTGGATTATGAAACCCACTGCTCTCAGGACTGTTACCGGTGGAATAATCTCAGGAAAATGGGTTTCCTCGGCCAGCCATACACTGGCGGCCCTCCTTCTAGCGCCAAAAACTGTTGATGCCTGGAAATTCGCAGGCAACAACAGAAAGGGATTCTCCCCAGTCAACGTTCCCAACTAGCCCGCTGACTGTTTGGTGTAGGGAATCCGTCCGGTTTGCGGTCCGGCTACCGTAGGTCAAAGTAACAAAAACAAAGGCTTTACCGGTTGCGGCCCGGTCCACCGTGTATTTTGTATTTTTTGACTTAATGTATGATATGCAAGTGCCTAATTAACCATGCAGGGCGATAAGATGCAAGGAATAGTCACAATGTGATGTGCAGGTTCTTACCTCTCGTCTTAAGGCTCACAGGTATCCAAATCGCATAAACTAACTACCTAAACTATCCCTAGGGAGCAGGATTATCATTCATTGGTGAGTAATATATTTTGTACATGCATAATGAAGAGTTACAGATAGCTGACGCTTCTTTCAAGACACATGAACAATTGCTTTTTTTTAACAACCAGTTAGCCAATTGTTTTATGAACAACATTTATTACTCATAGTGGAAAAACATCACAAAATATATTGAAAAGCATTCAACAAGAACATAGGTTCAGGAAGTTAAACACTCTCACAGTTAATGAAACACAACTAAAAACGAAATAGTTCCCCTTCAACATTGTTCATTTAATCACATTGATACATTCCACAGTTCGCTTTCTCCAGCACGCAAAAGTTGCAGTTTCTGATTGTAAAACGAAATAGTTCCTCTTACAAGAAAATGGTTTACATTTTTTTCCAGGGAAAAAGTCCCTTCTAAATTATAACTTTCAAGTATTTAAACTACAGCAGTCGATCGTTTGGGCTTCCCCAAACATGTGACCTTCCAGTTCTTCCAACGCTCCATATTCTTCTATGTTGTCTGTATACACTTAGGAACGTTTTAGTAACGGACAGACAGTCAGGTTCGTGCCTTTATCATTATTGACCTTGCCTTCTGCTTCAATGGCCCTTTTAACGATCCAGTCGGTTTCTTTTCGATCCTTGCCAAACTGCTCCTTTACGTCTTCGCGCATCAGTTCCTTACGTCCACCTACAATTAATCCAAGTGTATTACTCATTGGGACTACGTTATAAAACGGAACAACAGATTATACAAACTGAAACGGCTATCCCACAAGAAATGGCCAGGTGCACTACCGCGGAATTCGGAAGGATACTGATGTCGGAAGACAAAGGCTTTGTCTAGCCGCAACGGCGGAAACGAGAAGGGCTAAAGCTATGCCCAACGCGGGCGGGAGAGGATTTAATCGACAGTCAGACAGATTTGCACTTCGGAAGCCAAATGACTTTGAGAGCCGCAACGGCGGAAAAGAGAAGGCTAGAGCCACGCAATGCACAGTCGGAAGTCGGATGGATTTGCACTTCGGAAGCCAAANCAACGGCGAAAAAAAAAATGGCTTCGGGTACGCGGCTAAATCAGGTCAACACGCATTGGCAGTCGGGAAGATTTGGACATCGGAAGCCAAATGACTTCCCCAGCCGCAACGGGCGGAAGAGACAAGGGCTGAAGACATGCGACGAGGGCGGGAAAAGCTTTAAATCGGAAGTCGGAAAGGTTTGGACATCGGAAGCCAAAAGAATTTCCCAACCGCAACGGCGGAAGAATAAAGGCTACAAGCAAGCAATTGAAGACCAATACGTATCGGCAGTCGGAGCGATTTGGAATTTGGGTGCTGAACCGCTTTGGGAGCCGCAACAGCGGAAGCGAAAAGGTTTCGGCTTCCGATAATAATAAAAAAGACGCCCGATCAAATAGAAAAACTAAGTGTTGGGACATCATTAAAACCAGCGGCGGTAAACCTGATTTACTTCCGCGACACTAGCTTTCAAAGAATAATCAAGTCCAATTCATCTTCAGCTAGAAAACCACCTCAAATCTGCGACTCACTACGGAAATCAAACGCAAGCATTTTTGAAACAGGCTGGAAATCGATCTTTGAAATCATGAAAATAAAGCATGCCCGAAAGGTCCAAGGATCCAATGATTAAAACAACTCTAAATTATGAGGAGGGGACCAAAATTTTAAGAAAATTGGGGAGAATAGTTGCAGCCGCAACACATTGCACATGCCACATTCATGTGCCTTATGAATAACGTCTTCAACAAGTATTTGGATAAGTTCATGATGGTGTTCTTAGATGAAATTATTATTTACTCAAAGAGTGAACAAGAGCATGAGGAACACTTGAGAATGGTATTGCATGTTCTTAAAGAAAACAAAGTGTATGCGAAGCTAATCAAGTGTAACTTCTATCAAAGAAGGGTGCAGTATTTGGGCCATATTATTTCATAAGAAGGAGTTGAAGTGGATCCAAAAATATTGAAGCCATAATGGATTGGCCTACTGTAAGGAATGGAGCAAACATTCAATCTTTTATGGGTATATAAGGATATTATAAAAGGTTCATTGAGGAATTTTCCAAGATTGCTCATCCAATAACATCGTTGCAAAGGAATAATGTCAAATTTGTATGGTCTAAAAAATGTGAATGATCATTTCATGATCATGTTTTCAATGATTGAAGAATTTGCTTATTAATGATCATGTTTTGAAGATTGCAAATCCAAATAAGGATTTCATGGTGTGTACGAATGCTTTCATCGAAGGACTAGGTGGAGTGTTGATGCAAGAAGGTTTTGTGATATGCTACGAGTCAAGAAAATTAAAAGAGCATGAAAGGAATTATGTGACTCATGTTTTGGAACTAGAATCCATAGTACATGTTCTCAAGATGTGGAGACATTACTTACTAGGAAGAAGATGAGCTTAGGACATATCACATGAGCTTAAAGTATTTGTTTAATCAAGCAAGCTAGATGGATGGAATTCTTGTCTGATTTTTATTTTGAAATCAAACATGTAAAAGGAAAGGACAATAAGGTTGTAGAAACCCTTATCCAAAAATTTCACGTAACAACCTTAAGTATGTGCAAGTCACATTTGAGAACAAGAGTATAAATATGCGACTTATCTTCAAGTAAAGGGAAATTTTCAGCAAGGAAAATCAGATGAAAAGTGTGAAGGCCATCAGCTCAAAGAAGATGATCTTCTAGTTTATTAGGATAGATTGTATATTCCAAATTGTGTAGAGTTGAGGAAGATGGCGTTAGATGAAATTCACCAGACCATACTCTGGACACCCAGGATGTCAAAAGACAAAAACAACAACAATGAAGCAATAATTTTTTCATGGGATGAAGAAGGATATAGAAGAATACATCTCTTCGTGTCAAAAGTGTCAGCACGTCAAGTCAATGCATCAACATCCAGCAGGATTGTTACATCATTCACACATTCCATAATGGAAGTGGGAATTAATTTCTATGGATTATATAGCAGGTTTGTTGATAAGAGTAAGGAAGCATGATTCAATCATTGTTGTTGTGGACAAGCTATCAAAGGAAACTTATTTTATTTAAGTCAAGTTCACTCATAAAACAAGTGAGATAATGAACGTTCATGAAGGAGGTATTTAGATTGCATGTGTTACCCAAAGCAATAATATTATATTGAGATGCAAAGTTCACATCCAATTTTTGGAAAGTGTTATTTTAGGAATTGGGATCTCAACTCAATTTTAGTATAGTGTATCATCCTCAAACATATGCCAAAACCGAGAGGGTGAATCAAATTCTTGAAGATATGTTAAGGATGTATGTAATGGATAAGCCATCCAAATGGTAGGATTACCTACACTTGGTAGAATTTGCATACAATAATGGTCATCAAGTAGCATTGGGAATGAGCCCATTACAGGCATTGTATGGAAAGGGATGCATAAGTCTAGTCAGTTGGGATAGTCTAGTAAGAAATATAATGCTTGGGCCATAAATGCTCCATAAGATGGAACAAGAAATTGTTAAGATTAGAAAAAATTCAAAGGTATCCCAAGGCAGGCATAAAAATTATGCAAATTAAAAAAGAGTGCACGAAGAATTTAAATTTGGGGATCATGTTTACTTAAGAGTAAAGCCAAGGAAAAGTTCCCTAAAGTTGAGAAGTTGTGTAAAGTTGGCACCGAGATATTATGGGCCATTCAAAATCCTTGATAGGATAGGACTAGTTGCATATAGGATTATGTTTCCTTCTAACATGAGATTGCATAATGTTTTTCATGTTTATGTGCTTAAGAAGTATGTACATGATCATAATCATGTAATTTATTGGAATGTTGTTCAAGTTGAACCCGAAGGATATTTCCAAGTGAATCCTACGTGCATCCTCGAAAAGAAGGTAACCATACTTCAAAATAGAATCATTGGACATGCAAAGGTGAAATGGAATCACCTTGGCCCTAATGAGGCCACCTGGGAAATGGAGGATTCCATGAGGGAGGCATACCCATATTTGTTTAGTTTTGAGAACACAAAGGATATTGTTGTTCTAAGGGGGAAGGGATTGTGATGTCCCATTTTGACCCTGGAATATATTGGCTTAATGTGTAAATATGCGATGTATCATTCTTAGTGAGGAGCTCAATGTCAAGGCCCCTCTAGTGAATGATAAAGATTATAAAGGCATGTATTGTGTATTTTGTAGGCCATGTGATGGTAAGCCATGGAACATGTAAAAGCATGCAAATATTTGTGATGCAATAAAAAAGTATAAGGCTAGCTATGGAGGCAACAAAAATGAGCGGTTGTGTTTATCCACTAGGGAGAGGTGAGGGGGTGTTGGAGAGTCAACCCTCTATTACCGAGTGTCACCTAGAGAACCCAAGTAGACGTCCTTAACAATCTTTAATTCTATTGTAAGAAAGTAGTTGAGAAATCAACTCATGCATTAATGGAGCATGGGTTGAATTCATAATTTGGTATGGTAGGGTACAACACGAGTTGCTTGTGGAAAAAGTCAATTTACCTCATGGAAATGCATTTCCATTCATCTTAATCCTAGTGTGGAATAACTTCAATTGAATTTGTAGTGTGGAATGCATTCCCAAGGGCGATCATAGTATAATGAACATCTAGAGGAAGAGCTGAGTATGAGAAAGAAAGAAAAAAAGAATTCATGTAGATTGTGAAAACTAGTGAAGGCACGAGATCCCTGTCAGTTTTAGAAACTTCGAACTTCTATACTTATCCTGAATATTGCTAGAGGAGAGGTATGCCTGAGGGACGGTGTGGTAGAGAAGGGGACCTTCCTTGGGATGAATGTGGAAAGTAATGTGGGTTCCAAGACTAGCTGAAGTCGATTGAGATTCTTGTAGATCTATGGTTGAGCTCATTAGATTAACAATCATTGTCCTTATATATATGTGTCTTGATAAATCCAGTTGTGCACTGGCTTAGCCTAAGTGTGTGTTTCTATGACTATGAGTGAGTCTGTGTAGTCCTCCTTCACGGATTATAGCCCAAATCGAGAGCGGTCTATCAATTGAAATAATACAGGATGGATAGAGACCTACGGCCGGGTGTAACATTAACCTCACATAGCTTGTTGCATGGACATTTTTCAGTTAAAAAGATAAGTGTCACATTGTTTATGAATCCCCAGAATTTCTATGTGATGGATGATTATTTAATCATGTTGAATTGAATGAAATGGTAGCTTGAATTATTCAATAGAATGTTTGTTCATAGTCTTGAAACTATTTCTATGCATGATTTTATTGTCATTATGCTTGTGATGAGTAGGCTAGTTTATGCATGAATTGCACTTGTAGTTCAATTGTATTTCCACTTTGAAGGTTTCATTTTCACCTACACAAGTCCTAGGGACATCAGAAGCTTGTATATGTGCCTTAGTTTCATTCTTTAAGTGGCTAAGTATCAATCCCTCAGATCGAAAGAATAGTGTTGAGTTTTCATCATCAAAATAGTAGGGTCGATGTCTAATGTCAGGAGAAAAAATCAACTAAGTGGTTAAACAAAATGTTAACTGCCAATGTGTCGATGTGCTGACGCTGAAGTGTCGATGTTGAGATTGACAGGTTGTTCATGGAAGAGTTATTATATTGGTGGTGACGTAGAAGTCCCAACACCAAGGTACTGATGGTGAATGTCAGTAATCAAAATTACGTAGTAGAGAAGAGGCGGTGTTTCGACCCATGACCTCTGATTTGGTGAGTGGCAGTGACACATGTATGGAATTCATTGAAGTTTTAATGCCGATATCAGTGTCGAAGAAGTTGGGGAAAGGTTGTTGTTTAGAGGTGCCGACTTTTGAGGTCTGATATAAGGACGTCAAAGAAAGTTAGGAAGTGATGTCCCATCAATTATTAGTTAAGCGACGTCGAGTTTCGACTCCCGATGTCAGAAATATCAGAGTCAGCATGTTAGGGATTTTTTGTGAAATTCCGGCTACGTGTTTTTGATTTCCTACTCCCAATGTCGGAAACGTCAAGGTCGAAAAGTCAGGGTTGTTTGTTGGAAACAGTTCTGTGGTTTTTTAATTCTGAATTCTAACATTTGAAACATCGAAGTTGGCAAGTCATAGGTTATTTCATAGGATCATGGTTGCAACTTTGACTCCTGATTCCCAACGGTGAAGAAGGTTGGGTTCCAAGATCAGAACACCGAAGTTGGGAGGGTGGATGAAAATTGGTTTAAGTGTGTCCTGACTTTCGACTGTCGATGTACGGAAGATAACATTCTAAGTCATCAAGTTGGGGTTATCTGTTTGGTTTTGTTATTTGTTTTGACTTTAGAATCCTGATGTTGAAAAGGTTGGAAAGTGGAAAAGATGACATGTCGGAATTGAACCATCGAAAGTGGAATTCGGTAGCCGAGATTGCTTCTAAGGTTAATTAAGGAGTCCATTAGCCAAGATTAAGGTGCTAATTAGTTTGGTGCTTGTGTTTTAAGTATTAAGAGGTTGAAAGTGGTGGATTGGGCAAAATTTGGAAGCCGATTTTGTCTAATGCTCCCTATGATGATCGGTTTGGTCGAGAGGGACATGATAAAATAGTATTGGAGAAAGAAAAATTGCCAAAATGGCATTGGAATGAGTTCCTTGTCATCCCAAAAGGGCCACTGAGGTGTCCGGGGACATGAAATAGCATTAGTGAAATCCCAATAGTAAAAATTAATTAATTCATAGACCTTGTTTAAGAAATTGGTTAAACCAAAAAAAAAAGAGTTAACGAATCTCTTTGATGTATCGAGTTAGATAGACCATTCAAACATCCATGCCATTAAAGTCAAGGCAAGTAAAAACATCCCAAAGTAACATCTTTGATCACAATTACCCCCTGAACTTCATTTACAACACAACAACCCTTCTTCTTCCTTTCCTTATCTTATATCTCCACCCACAGTTAACATTTGACATAATCATTCATCCATTTCAAGTTATGTTAATTTTTTAATGTATTATATTTAAATAAACTATTTTATTCATATAACTTCAGTCCTTTGTTTAGTTTTCTCTGGTAAATCCAATGTAACACCTCCTACTTTATATGTAACAAGGTGTTACTAATTACAGGTTTGATCAATATGTTAGCATGCTATTTTAAATAACAAATATGGGCATAATGAACCTTCTTGTTGCTCACTATTTTTAAGTTAATTATAATGTTTTAAATCATTACCAACTAATTTATTTTCCATTTTTCAAAAAAAACCTTTAAAAGATAGTTTATTCTTCCCTAAAATAACTAGATATTAAGTAGTTAAATCACCGCTCACAATAATAACCCAACAAAACTCCTTTAATATAATATACTCCACCTTAAAACATTCCATTCAAATTAATTAAAATAATCCATTAAACAAATTGCTAACTATTTACAAAACAACATATAATTATATAACAAAATTAACACGGGTAAAACTAAACATATAAATATCAAATTAAAATAAAATTTTAAACAAGTGGAATAAGCAACAAAGTTGCTTAGTACCTGCCTCCTAAGAAGAGATTGAAAATATATAGCAATAGGATAATTTTGCTATAAAAATATATGATAAAACAAATATAATTACAATTTGAAAGAAATTAGAACAAAAATGAATTAAAAAATGTCCATTTAAATACGATATAGGTTATTGCAATGTAGCATAAAACAAGCATATTCAAGCTTCCTTACATACTTCTAGTAATATTCTTGACTTATGTTATAAAAATATGCAAGTTTCTTTATAGACTAGCATAAATAGGAAATGAGAAATAATAGCTTATAAGACTATAAATTAATATCATTGTTGTGAGAATAGTTTATTTATATTTTATTATAAATTTATAATGTTATACAAATATTCCACTTAATCCCACCCGATACGTGGGGCTCTTAAATACTTACTTACTAATGGTTACTTAAATTTTAAGTTATAATTAGATACTTATTACATTAAGTATAAGATAATTAATATGAAGAATAAAAAGTCTTTAACTCTAATTTAATTTTAATTTGTAATAAATAAAAAATTAATAAAAGTCACTTAAAAAAGATAATATAAATATATAAATAATATTAATGCCACTTAAAACATTATCATAGTTAAATTATATAACAAAAACAAAACAAAAAAACATATAAATTATATAATGAAAACAAAATAAAAATTGAAGCTAATAATCAGTTGGAAAGGATTAAATTCAATTGGTAAAATGATTTCATAATCATATGGAGCTAAAAATCAATTGGAAAGAATTGAATTCAATCAGTAAAATGATTTCATAGTCATATTTTTGGATGATGAACTATTAGATATAAATAAAAACTAAATAAAAACCAATGCTTATACTGTGTTTTTCAATAAAAATAACTGAACTTTTGGTTCTGGAGTAAGATTCAGAATTATCTGTGATAATTCTAAAACTAAAACTGTTTTTAATCAATAGAAGTTGTCGCAAAATCGGCTCAATGGTTCGTTGCCTAAAGACATCTGCAGAGGAGGAAACCTACAGTACTTTCTTGTTCTCGGAAACTATTTCACGGGAGAGTTGCATGTCTCATACGGGGCTTGCCAAAGCTTAATACGCTTCAGAGTCAATAGCAACAATCTCAGCGGTAGAGTGTCGGTGGGAATCTGGGGTTTGCCCAATGTCAATATTATTGATCTGAGCTTCAACAATTTTGTGGGCGAAATGAGTGCCCAGATCGGAAATGCAAAGAATCTATCGCAGTTGGCCATTCAAAACAACTAATTCTCCGGCAACTTTGTCCCAGAGATTGGCTTGGCGCCACAACTGGTCAGGATTGAAGCTGGAAACAATAAGTTTACGGGTCAATTACCGAAGGAAATCGAAAGGCTGAAGCAGTTGAATGCACTATATTTGCAAGAAAATATGCTGGAGGGATCCATTCCACACGAAATCGGCTCCTGCAAATCTTTAACCATAATAAATCTTGCGAGAAACCGTCTGGACGGAGCCATTCCGGAAACTTTTGGATCTATTGATGTTTTGAATTCTTTGAATGTGTCAAATAACAAGCTCTCCGAATCGATTCCCAGCAGTCTCACCGGATTGACCCTTAGCTCTATTGATTTATCCAACAATCAGTTAAGCGGTGATGTTCTCAACTTGCTTATCAACGTCGGAAGCAGGGGAAGCTTTTCAGGAAACCCAGGGCTCTGTGCTAAAATCTCCAGTAGCGATGATACAATTGCAGTTAGCTCGACTTCTTCTTGTGCTCAGAAGGAATCCAGAAGAATGAAATTGGTAGCCAGTTTCATTGCCGGTGCAACCGTGTTAATATTGGCCATTGGACTGATACTTTTCCGGCAAAGAAAAGATTTTTTATGATGTCATTGTTACCAGGTGTCGACTCAAATCTAGATAACAAACTTCGAGGATGACATCATCCCTGCTTAACCAATAGCAACACAAATAAATACAATTTTAATAGATTTAAAAATTGATATTTTTCATATTCCAAAGTTTAAATTTGTAATAGACATTTTAATCTTTTTCATATGCACCAATATGCACCAATATGCACCAACTAATACAAAGTCAATGCAGCTTGACTTGTGATCGATTACAATATACCTCCTGAGGCAGGTATAATAAGATAAAGTGAATAAGATCATTCTCTTTCATTTTCCTCTCTCTCTTATGGTGAAGAAGGTGCAACTCCTCATTCTATATCATTTTTACTTTAGAATATCTTAGTAAATCTCAAAAGAGGGAAAAACATAGCATTTCACTGCGTTAATTTAATCCAGTGTTATATCCCCTTACCTTACCATATCATTAATAATTCATATCTAGAAAAGCGGAGCGATTCTCTTCCTAAGTTATCTTCAATCGAGTATTTGGGAAGAAGTATATTCAAACATGTGCCATGCCATAAAGCTTTCAAATTAGACAAATCCACGCTACATTTTGATAACAAGGAACATATTTTTGAATAGAGAAATTTAAAAAACACATTAATGATAATACTATTATCATTCATTCATTTATATATATAAATTCAAAACCAAATAAATTTAGGAAATGGTAGAGAAATGTTTTTCAATCTTTGTGATTTTGTGAATTAACAAGTTATGACGATTCATAGTGTTATACATAAAAGCTACATAACCAAAATAAACCACGCTTCACTTGTTTCGAATTAGAAACCTTAATTTCTAACAATATGGAGCCTTGGTAATGTGGTTATCCGGGTGTACTAGATGGAGGAAATGACCCAACATTTTTCATGATCCTTCAACATTCATGATTCATAACAAATTGCATACCCATCTTGCATTATAACTCCTCCGAGTCCTTCTAGAGAGGCATCTGTACATACCACGTATTCTTTGTCTGGATCCAGAATTTTTAATATTGTAGCACATGTGAGTAACTCCTTTAATATTATGAAGTTTTCTTTACGCTTCTGATTCTAGATAAATTCCGCACCCTTTTTTGCAAGGATGTAATCAGATTTTCAATTCGGGAGAAAGACTCTATAAACCTTATGTAATATTCGGCTAATCCCATAAATGATCTAACCTATGACACTTTTCTTGGAGTAGGCCAATCCTGTATAGATTTTATTTTAGTAGGGTCCGCAATCACTCATTCCTCAGAAATAATGTGACCCAAATATAATAATTATTTTTGATAAAAAGAGCATTTTTTATGCTTAACTTATAACTATTTCTCTCTCGGCATCTGCAAAGTAATCTTGAGATGTTCTTCATGTTCCTCTTCTGTCTTGGAATAAATTAACATATCATCCAAAAATACTATAATCAATTTATCCAAAAATTATTTGACTACACAATTCATCAAACACATGAATGTAGTTGGTGCATTCGTCAACCCAAAATGTACTATTGTATAGTCATAGTGCTCATATCTTATCCCAAAGGAAGATTTACTGATATCTTCATCTTTGATGCGTACCTGATGGTAACCCAACCTTAAGTTGATCTTTGAGAAAATTTTAGCTCCACGCAACTAATCGAACAAATCATTAATCCTCAGCAATGGATACATGTTCTTACTCGTGGATTTGTTTATTTTCCTGTAATCCACACGCAACCTCAGTGCGCAATCTGTCTTTTGTACAAACAATGTGGGTGCTCCCCATGGTGAAACACTGGGGCGTATATAACCCTTATTTAACAACTACTAGAGTTGCAATTCCAATTCTCTCAGTTGAGGAGTGCCCATTCTGTAAGGAACTCTAGCCACTGGCAGTGTCCCCGGTACCAGATTGATCGTAAAATCAATGTCTCGTTTAGGATGTAGACCATGCACTTTCTGGAACAGATCTTGGAATTCCTGCAAAAATGGAATTTCTTCAATGCGTGACCCCATATCTGTTGATACGTATTCCACATGGATCGAATATAATTGGCATCCCCTTCTGAGATATTTCTTCATTTGTACAACTGAGATCTATCTTATCGAAATCGGCCTTGGAATTCCTTTAATTTGAATGGATTTACCATCCTCATCTAGGCACATCATACTTTTATTATGGCAGTCAAGAATTGCATGATGTGATTCTATCCTATTCATTCCAATCAACACATCATATGAACTAAGAGAAATGGTATCAAAGTCAGTTCTGGTATGATACCCATTCATCTCTAGACAACAATTTTAATCATAGAAGTAATTTTGATTTTCATCATGATAGTCAATTGTACCATTCTATGCTTAGGTAGTTTACCGCTTTCTAAGTTGTATCTTTTAACCATATTAGTATTTACATAGATTTAAGAAGCTCCATAAATCAATCGGAATTGAAATGGATAAACCATTTATTTTACCTTCAATTTCAATCATTAAAGACCGGTGGTCTGCCTAGAAATTTTCCAAGGCTGCATATATACAAGGAATCCTTCTGGAAACATCTTCCACTGTAAATGTTTTTTGCACATTAAACATACTAGCGTCTCTATTTTTCCTCTCAGGACATTTATTGAGGTAGTGGTCACCTCCACATTTTCAGCATTTAACTTGTAATTGTTTCTTTTGTCCTATAGATTCAGTCACCCTTGAATCACCTTTCAGAGTGAGTTGTTTGAAAGAGTTATACAGACCATGTTTAGTATCAAGAGACGTAAATCTCTTTTTCCTCTGATATTGCTTATCCTTCATCTTACCCTTCCACACATTACACACATTGTCTATTTTTACCTTGCCCATACAAACATTTAGCTTTCCTAATGCATTCCTTCAAAGTGTGAGGTTTATCATAAGTTATTCAATCCTTGTAGAACACTGGTAAACCACTGAGGAATCATTGAATCTTAACCCTTTCATCTTGGACAAATTCAACATAACCTAGTAACTCCATGAATCTTTTCTCATATTCTTCCCATCATCATATTTCCTAATATGAGTTCAAAGAATTCTTGCATTTTATTATCATAATATTATTGTTATAGGTATTCATGCTTGAAATACCTTTGAAACATTTTCCATGATATTTTTTCTCTTATCTAGATTTTCTACTTGCTTTAGATGCTATAATTTTTTCCTTGAAGATTGTATATATCAATACGAGCGTCTTGATTATTAAAATAATCATGTAGCTACACATATTTCTTCATTTTCAACAACCACTATCTCTACAATTTCCCTATATTTTTCTCCATCAAAAGTAGGAGGTTTGATTTTCCTGAATTCACCCTGTAATGTATTCCCATCACTCTTTATTTTCAGATGTATTCTAGGATGAAGATCATGTTGAATTTTAGGAACCTTGTTTCCATGATGACTTTCAACTAAATGATAGCAGGAACGTAACCCCATTTTTCTTACATCCTTATCTTTGGAATGATGATATCTATCAGGAATTACTCTATTCATTGATTGTTCTCCTTCACTTCTTATGATGAAAGATACTTGTTGCACCTGATTTTTTTAACTGTACCAAATTCTGCATCATTTGTTGATTAATCTGATTTTGTAGTTCCACACACTAAAGGATCTTTCCATTCCCAATCTCTATATCCCTCAAAGTTTGGAACACTTCCATGGTTCACATCTCAGATTGTTTACCATTAGATTCAGTTCTTTGGATACCCATGCCAACTTCTTCAGCAAAGTTGGACATTGCAGGCTCTTCTGCCATCATTTTAGTACAACTTACCTACTTACACTGGAAATCAACAAGTACAATGGCCTGAAAATTGGGTTGTCACTAGCAATATGAATTCACCCATGATTGTTAGTTCACATGAATTTTCACATGCATAATATAATTTACATTAACCACATATAAACATTTCATACACAGAAATAGAACAAAATCAAAAAGCTAAAAAGTTTCCAACTCTTTATAAAATTAAGACATTTCCCAAAGGCTAAGTGTAAAAACCTTAGCTCTGATGCCAATCTGTAATGCACCCACACATTACAATATGCACTGATAAAACATACCACTTTTAAACAAGATAGCACATGCACGTACTATTTTTTAAAACATTCATACTTAAATTGGAGAGCATCATTCCACTCTTCGAATAACATAAGCTTGGGAATTTATTAAATGAATTTACATAAAATAAAAACAAAATTAAACATGATTAATCAATTTAATCTGACGTGATTAGCCACTTCCAAGGTCGGATTAATTAATTAATTAACATGTATAACAATCCCGACGGATTAGTACCTCCTTCCCAACTTGACCGTGTCTTCCCGACATTTTTGACATCAAAAGTTAGAAGTCAGAACTGCATAACTAGTCTCTAATGGAAAAACCCTGACATGTTCGCTCTGACATTTGAATCTCGAGTTACTCGATGTCGGCATGTAGAACCTAGATTCGACCTGTCAAACCTTGGAAGTCAAAATTGGTTCAACAAATTTACCAATGACCTTCTCGATGTCGAAATCAGTGTCACCACCTCAGCACCAAAACTCTAACAATTCATAGACGTTGGACGCTATCACCCTCCAACTTGAAAGTTGGAAGTAAAAAATTAGAATTCCACCATAGCTTCACAAGGAAATTCATGATTCTAACATCGGTACCTCAGTATTGGAACCTCAACATTGGCACCGAAACGATGATCCATTCACCAGTATTATGTCAATATCTCAACATCCACACCTTGGAACTTCAGTAAATCAGAATTTAACATGTTAAAACTCCACCGAGATTCCCCTTTTGACCTTAGATGTCAACATAGGTAGTTTGGAATTGAAATTTCGGTAACTACTATTCCGATTTCAAAGGTTTGACACTCAGTCGTTTTAAGAAAACAACTAAGGTATGGTTCAGGTATGAGACTTAACAATTTTCTTCTTCAACGCGACATTGAAACTTAGTTCAATTAGGAACATGTACAAGCTTCATATATTCATTCCATGCTTTCAACAATTGGAAACTATAACAATTCTTCAAACAAGAATTACTCGCCTATTAAGGAATGGATTCATTTGGCTATAATTCTTTTAGCACCAAACCATTTCAGGACCAATATAACCATCATGGTTCGTTTGTATAATACAACTACCCTATTTAAAAATTTAACAACAAATTGATTAACATCAAGGAACCTGTTATCAGTTTTTTTTCTAACCATAACTCTCTAATAACATTCTCAGTTTATATGTAAACACAAGGAAAACAAAGAAGGCTTTAAAACTGTCAGACTTGCAAAAGATTCGCATGCAGCAACATATACATGTTCATCAGTCAAGAAGACTTAGGCATTTAGCTATGTTGAGTATCTATAAACACTGTTAATCAATGGCATGTTACAATAACTCATAATTATCTCAAAAATAGCATTTACTTGACAATTGAGGGCCAACATATTTAAAACATAATAACAATCAAGAGAAACATTGAGTTTGTCTCATTAAATATCTACCAATTCATAAAACATAAGGTTATAAAATGTCTTTCCATCTTTAACCATTTAATTCTCTCTGCAACTATAATAATGTAAATACTTAGGAATTCAACATAATTATTGCAATTTATTCAAGCACATTCCATTCATGGAATTTGAATAGTTAACCATAAAATTTAATTTCATTCATGAATTAACATTGCAAAATGACAATATAATTACTAGCAATTGAATTGGGGAATCAACTGCGTGTGAGGCATTCTCCACCAAACCGTAGAAAATTTGTTCACACTCTCAGCAAAATTCCACCCCTGAGTTGAGACCCATGCATTCACTAGTCATATTTTTCACAAGTTCTAGGGTTTGAAGAATTCTCACTTGACATTCAAGATAATTGGCTCACTACCAATTCCATGTCAAACAATGCAATTCATTCCCTTGGCTTCCTTATGTAAGCACAAAAGTGAGGCACATCACTATTCATAGTGCTCATAATTCAACCAAGTTAACTACCTGCACCATTTTCCATTTCACTAGAGAAACTAGAGGTAAACAAGGACACAATTTCAACAACAATTTGACTCACATGTTCAAGTTTCTCACCAATTCCATAGTTCTTAGAATTCTCACTTGACATTCAGGATAACTAGCTCACTATCAATTCCATGTCAAACAATGCAATTAATTCCCTTAGCTTCCTTCTAAGCACAACAATGAGGCACATCATTGTTCATAGTGCTCATAATTCCACCAAATTAACTACATGCACCATTTTCCATTTCATTAGAGGAACCAATGGAAAACAAGGACAAAACTACAAATAGCAATTTGAATCACGGGTTTAGGTTTGATCTCTCGAGATCTCAACCAGCCTGACAACCACTGCGTAATAGTAAAATGGGAAAGTTCACTCAGGTTCCAGACATGATTTCATAGACTAACCAGTGATTCCAATTAACATTCTTCCCTCACTTTGCTTCTCTACTCGAGATCAAACCATTTTCTCTCTCTTTCTGCAGGAGGAAACTAGTTCTACCCCATTCGGATGCGACGAACTCTCCAAGATGAAACGAACTACCACCTTATCCTTGCATGCATTCCCTAGGGCACGTGTCACAACACTTGACCTTTTCCCTCATTGAGACTTATTCAAACTTAAATCATAATTATGGTTTAAGCAGGTTTAAGTTAATTAAAATGGATTAGGCTCAAAGCACGACTAAAGTGTAATTTTATGAATTTAAGGAATGCATAAGTTCATAGCAAGGCTTCCCAACCAAGACACCTCTAATACCCCTTTCAAATTCTAGTAAATACATGGGTCCTCGATCTTTTCAGCATACAGCCTCATCACAGTCAGTTGTGGATTTTAATATTAATAATTACAAAATACAAAATGTTCAACTTTTCAGGATTTCATAGTTAATAATTACATTTGAACCAAATAAAACTAGGGTTTCAAGCCATGGGTGTTACACCCACAGGTTAAGGCCCCTCTTGGATGTGCTTTACACAATGTTGGAAGGATGTTTCCTCATCAACAACAACACCGATTCTCAAGGTTGGGGAAAGCACGGGCATTCATACAGGAGGAACTTCAGAACCTTCCTCTCCCTCCGGTCTTTGGGATGTGGAAGCACATCTGGCACATAGCCTCCCCAAATTCAACATGTTATGTTGGGTGCTTTCCCAGAATAGAATTTTAACTGTAGACAATCTAAAAAAGAGAGGAATCCATGGCCCATCTTAGTGCATGCTATGCAATGTTTCTTAAGAAACAAGTAAACATTTATTAATAGAATTCCCTTATACTGTCAAGGTTTTACAAGTTACCCTCTTGGAAATAAAGGACGAATGGACAATGCTTACAAAGTGTAAGGAGATGTTCACCTTGTGGCACAACCACTGTAATGGAAATCTCCAAAATAAACCTCCTCAAAAAGGTGTGGAAAGAAACCCCCAAGTATTTGTGTTGGAAGGTTTAGTTCGCAAGGAACACATCTATATTTCAAGGAAAAAGTGAACCCCCTCGAAGAATAGCCATAAAATCACATGGGTTATTGAAAGACTGCATTATGAGTAAAATAAATTCAAATCGGAACACTCATTAGTGAGATCAAAATGAAAAGGATTGGAAAAGGGACTTGCTTGATCTTCCACCAGTACAAAAGAAAGCTTCAAATTTCCAATTAGATAAAAACTAGAAATTAAAATATATAGTTGTAGAATTTCAAAATTAGTAAAAAATCCCAAAGAACAAATATGCTATTCTTTAATGGATTATCGAAAGGTAATTCAGGGGTAGCAAGCGCGGGGGACTTCATCCTCTATCTCGATGGACACAAAGATCTTTATTTTGAATGGATATTGGAAAATACCACTGATAACCAAAAGGAAGTTGTGGCTCTTTACCAAGGCCTTCTTCAAGATGGCTCACTCAGATTATACCATCTCATGGCGATTGGAGACTCTAAAATTATGACCAAGTTGGCACAAAGTGCCTCGCTTCCCAAGGATAACGCTCTTTGTTGGATGTAAAACCTGGATCTACCAAGCATTGAGAGGGATCCATTTTCTTGAGATGTATTTTTTTTTAATTTTAAATTCAAGAAATTTGGTCCATCTTGCTTGATAGATCTGGGTTTAAGCTTAAATTTTTAATTTTATAGGTTGATATGGTATTTTTTAATTACTTTTCATAATTTTTTATTTTATGAGACCACATGACTTATTTTAATATATTTTTATTTTTATTTTTGGTAATGTTACGTTACGTTACAACATCTGCCACATATTGGGTTGTAGAGCACCTCGCTCCTCTCAGTGCAATCAAAGGGCGAATGCAATAGCAAATCATACTGCTAGGAGCATCAAAGGGATTCTTTAAAAATTGATTTCATATCTTTGAACCACATCCCCTAATGTATCCGATGCATGGATTATATAGGTTTCAACATTCAATTCTCTTCACTCCACCAAGTCTATCTGGACTCCGTACTGAGATCATAATTGCACTCACACAAGCATGGGATCAAAAGGTTTGGAAAATGCTTCTCTAGAACATTTGCAATGAATGTAGGTCTCAACCCTCGTCTCTCATAAGGAAAGCGTCGCATACAGGGAACCAAACATGCTCTAATGTCATGAAGGACTCCAAGAAAAGATCAAAACGTTTTCAAAGGTTTCACTCCTCAATTAAATCGCGGGTCCTAGTTGGCGTGAGGTATAAACACTTTCATTAGGTAGAAAATTCTCGACTCCATGGTTTCAATCCCAAGTCAAAATCACCCTATCAACGAAGCTTTTATTTCCCAACAAATTTGAATAACTTTCAGGTCAATAGGACTCATCACATTCGTTGGTGGTGAATGTATGGTTCAAATTCCTTCATGGAGAAGGAAATTTAGATATTTCCTCCAACAACACGTTCTTATCGTACATCATGCATGGTTTGGGCCTCGTAGCCTTCTTCATGTCCTCTCAGTGTGGATTCCCTACTCTAATTGGAGGTCTCACTATTGGGAAAGGGAAGAGTTGAAGGGCATTTCGGCTATCCATTGTTGGGTTGCTAAATTGGAGTTCCCAACTTGCAATAAGAACATGTACAATGAGATTATGGAGCTGAAGAAGGACCTTATAAGACATGAAGACTAGCTCAAAAGCAACAACTCACTCTATCTCATCACATATTCAAAACATGGGAATGCAATGTGCCCTATAGTTGAAACTTTGAATGCTCATTTTCAGCATTTGATTATTATGGAAAAAGAGGTGGATATTCTTCATAACTCAACCAACAATAGGAATCAAAACTCCACATAATTGGCATCAGATCAGAGAAGTGTGATGGAAGAATATCATGGCTAGTTTACAGAGGAAGAAATAGTTCAACAACCTCAAAAAATGTGGAAATAGATATAGTATTTCTCCCAATTGGAGCCAATCAACAATCAAATTAGCAATTAATTTCTTAGGTTTTGTAAGTTCTTTTTTATCAGTTATAAACCAGTAGAATTTACTATTTCTGCATAACAATGGAGGATTGTAATAATTTTGGACTTTTTTCAATTCCCTTCCTAGAATGGCATATACTCTTTGAACGTCAAAACTTTTGGAATCTGCACTACAACATATTTTGTTAATATGAATATAATTGTTTGTGTGAAAAAAAAACATTAACAATAGAACAAACCAAAATACCATAACCAGAACTAGAATTTTCAAACCAAATTAGAGCTAGAGCAACATTGTTTAAAAAACCATGTTGAAAAATTCTTCAACTAAAATATATTCAAACTTTAATCAAAATAGTTATATTAAATACACAATCAAATACAAATCATCAAACATCAAATACACAATCTTGAAGTAGTTGTTACATGTAATCTTAAAATTAAGGGCAACACATCCTACACTATTCTCCTCTTAGAAGCGAGGCTCGCCCCCATTGAAATCATGACTATAATTAGGTATCTAATGTACAATCATAAATTAAACAATATAGAAGATTGTCGACTTCCTAAAATTTCTCTTAACTCCATCCAAAACCACTTGTGCCTCAAGAGGAGGTGGCATAAAGATTGTTGGGCAAATTAATTGTCTGATTAAATAAACGTTGAAACATCCAGAATGTAAATTGTCAACCCAAGGAAGTATTTTATTTCAAATCTATAGTGCAATATCTATGCAAGCACAATTTCTACTTGACATTGTCAATCTATTGGTATGAAAGCAAAAACTCCTTGGAAACTAGATCACACATTCCTGAAAATAAATCAGACCTCAAACATATTCATTGCAAAAGTAAAACCACAGTGTAAATCTAATCACACTTCAAACATTGTAATAGAAATAAACTCTTATGAAGCATAATCTAATTACATAAATCTGAAATAAGTGTTATGCTGGCCAACGATATATCTGAAAGAATCAACTAACGACAACGATAACAATGATTGGTCTAACATAAATCGAAATCATGAATTTTAAAGAAAAACATTCACACAATTACCAACACACTTACAAACCACGCATATGTCAGCACCTGCTTAGGGAAGAGGGCCCTTCCTCCACTAAACATGGATAAGTCTTCATGAATTAGATCTACAGCTACAAATTATGAAATTTCCAGCATGTATTACCAAAATGAAATCATTACAACGGAGTCTAGATTAGATTCTACAACATATAATCGCTTTCTCTCCTATTTCTTCCTCCTCCCGTCTCCCCTGATACATCAAATTGATTACAAATTTATACAAAACTTGTTGAGGAGGACAAGGAACTGAATTCCCAACTTGGAATTTGTTTGAGCAATTTTCCCAATTTGAAAACTGGTCGCAACTGCAAATCTAAGAAATTATACAATTAGAGAACCAGTCGTATCTCTCAAACCATGGTCATTTGGGATTTTTCTCACGATTCAAGTAATTAAGGTCGTTCTACACAAAACCCATGTCCCATATTTGTAAGATTAGTCTTCATCTTCCCACAAATTGCAACACAAATTAATGTGTTCTTATATGGAACGTGTTTTTGGTTGGGACCGATTGATCATGAGTCGGAGGCTGCCGTGGTCGAATTGGGCACAAATTGAGATCACAAATCTACATCATCAATCCTAGGAATGAAAACATGTGATGATGTGATAAAATTCCAACTTTGGATGTTGGAACTATAAGTGTTGCTACAAGAAAATTCTTCATTAACCGTCATCATTAAAATCATGCATAATAGTCTTCAATTCATAAAAATAAAGGAAAATAATAATTATTAACCTCTAAAGAATCAATGGGAGTATTATGGTATTTTACAAGTGTTTGAATTATTGAACCATTGATCTACAAGCAATGAGTGCAATTGAAAGTATAATTTGTGCAGTTGAATGGAATGAAAAATTTACACTGAACAAGACAAATTTCACAAGAAACTGATAAGAAATGACCAGTAAATTACTACAATAATCTTAATTAATTTCGACAGTATACAACATTGTTACAATAAATATAATTTGAATCATGTGGATAATATTTGAATCTACCAACTCAATCCTGACTAACTGGCTAACTAGGAGTGTTTAAATCACTGCATGGGAGCCACTAGTCTAACTCATGATAACTAAATTAGTCTTACAATCAGTTAAGCTAGTTAAACCACTTAAACTGTCAAGGTAGGTGGAAAAAGGCACCACTTCCCCATGCATCCATCCATATTTGGATCTATACTGACTTAAAGTTATCTAACTCAATGTAACTGAAATAAACTCAGCATAACTGGTTACCTAGTACAACCATTTGATGGAGGTTGTTGGTGGCACTCATAGTGGCTCCAAAAATGTAGGGAATGGTATTAGAGGCACTTAAAATCATGCATGAACATGTAGTAAGTTGCAGTTAACCTCTATATGTGTTCCCCATACTCCAGTATAGTAAATATGTCTCCCTATGCTAGACAAAATTATCAATAGAGTATAAATGGACAAGGGAGGATTATAATAATCCTAACACTCCCCATTAATCCTGACTTGGAAAAATTTGGGCCATGGAAACTAGGCCAAAATTCACCCATACAATCTAATGGAAAATAAAATTGCTTAATAAACTAAGGAAAATGGGGAAAACCTCATGGGAAACCACCCACCCCCCACCTCAAAATAAGCAGGAATAAGGAAATTTTGCTGCAATCTCCAACTCTTTAGAGAAGTAATGCAAAACATTGATTATTCTGTGCATCAACATCTTGGGACTATGCATGTGAACCTATCCAAATTAAATGATTATGCTCAAATGAATCATGAACATAGACAACTGCAAGATGAAAACTGGACCCTTTTTGTAGAGCATCTGAGATCAAATGATAAGAGAAGAAGAATATGCTCAAATGAATCATGAACATAGACAACTGCAAGATGAAAAATGGACCCTTGTAGAGCATCTGAGATCAAATGATAAGAGAGAAAAAGTGCTTGAAAATTCAAACAATGTAAGGTGTTAGCACTCAGAATCACACCCAAGGTCGCAGAAAGGCGGACCCCAAGGTAACAACATAACTTCTTTAGGAAAGGGAGACAGCTTCTCAGATTCCGGAGAGGGATCTCTCACAAATACATAACAAGGCCAGATATATTGTCATGGAAATAAATTCAAATATTGGTGGTTGAAACAAGGTAAAGATGTATTGGGCTATGGAGTCACAAATACCAAGAAACACAGAGCAGTTTTCATAGGAAACATTTTCAAGAAAAAGGTAGTACTTTGATCACGGTTGATATGTTTTGGGTCTAGTAGAAAATGAAGAATGATGACAGCCCATCAATGTAGAGCACCATGGGGATGAATTCTACACCAAATTTGGAAGAAACATTTGGTGAATGTTTAAAACAATGGCCAGTGCATAAGAATATGAATTCTGAACCATTATACACTAGTCAAAGACATGAAGAAAACATAATGTAAAGAAATACCAGGAAATACATGTGCATAAAGAAAGGAAATTACATACTGTAATTGAGAAATACACAAGAATTCTTGCATTCAAATAACCAACATTTGGCTATGTAACTTGCATTAAATCAAAATATCATAAACACAACAATCCTACAGGTTCCAAACCAACCCATTCTCCCTCTGTGGGGAGCATATTTATAGTGTTTGGGCCCCTGAGACCAACCTCAAAACGGGGCCAAAATTAGTTACAAAATCAGCAACAAACTCATAACAAACAGTATCGTGGCATTTTCTCCACGGGTAGTGTTGGTGCAAATATTAAAAACATTATGACATATATATCCAACGATTTAATTGTCAACCCAGAGAGAGCGTAAACTTGTGAGGTACATACAAAATATATGCAGGGGTAGAGTATTGCTAACTTAATCTAGGTGACTGAAATTAACATGCGACTGAAATTAAATTAAACTTTGCAAAAGCAAAAATGACATTAAAAGCAAGAAATTACATGAAAGAAATCTAATCTAGAAAAGTAGGAAATTGTAGGAAATAAATCTAATCTATGAAAGCGTAAGATTGCATGAAATAAACTGATATAAAACAACTAACATTAACTTGTGATCTCATAAAATCAATACTATCAATTCATAAGAAAGAAACTTGAATTAACATAAGAGAGTCAAAGGATGTGCATTACGCATCATCTCCATTAAATAACAAACAAGAATCCATTCTATGACTGGGCACCAAAACCTCACAACTTCCTCAGAGATAGAATGGGCACCAATGGTAGCAGTAAAACCTAAAAACATAAAGATGATCTCCAACAGCTTGTTCTCTCTCTCTCACTTGAGAGAGCTTCTCCTCTCTCACTCATGCGCCCGAGTGAGTGAGTGTGCGTGTGATAAATAGAGAGTCTCACTCTCTATTTATATTCTTTCCTTCACTTAATATTTTACTCTATTATGTAGGATTGAGTAATCCTAACTCAATTATGTAGGCTTGAGTAACCACAAATAGGGTACTAATGACCCGACTTACATTAACTCACCTAGGGATGACTTCTCTAGGAGAGTCTAATAACCCTAGGGCCCCACAACTGCGGGGAATTTAACCCTTGAACAATAAGTAGGGTTATCCTCTATGACTTTACATGACTTGTTTACATTACATACTTCCTGGAATAAACATCGGGGTACAATCCATAAAATATACAAGTGAATACATTCCGAAGTTACAAATCCATCAACACTCCCTGTTAACTAGGAAGGTATTCTCTTGACACAATACATCAGCACAAGTCTTCGTCACTGGATCAAGTCTAGATCATCATCAAATTTGGATCATCATTGGATCATCATCAAAGCCGGGTCATCATCGGATCATCATCACTGCTTCTGCTATCTCTCAATTCTTCTCATCATAGGAAGTTCTATAGATCCAACCCTTTTTCATTTTGGTTGTAGGCCTAGCCTCCATGTAGGTCTTGTTCAGCGCTTATATCTGACCCTTAGTTAGAACGGCCCGCCCAACACTCACATCTGACCATGGGAGGAACACATCCAACAACCATGTCAGAAAGGCCCAACACTCACATCTGACCATGGGAGGCCCAGCCTCCCACCATGTCAGAATGGCCCAGTACTTATATCCGACCATGGGAGGAACACATCCAAGAACCATGTCGGAAAGTCTCAGAACTTATATCCGACCATGGGAGGAACACATCCAAAAACCATGTCGGAAAGGCTCAGCACTTATATCCGACCATGGGAGGAACACATCCAAGAACCATGTTAGAAAGGCTCATCACTTATATCTAGCCATGTGGGGAACACATCCCGCATCCATTCTAGAAAGTCTTAGCACTTATATCTAGCCATGTGGGGAACACATCCCGCATCCATGCTAGAAAGGCTCAACACTTATATCTAATCATGTGGGAACACATCCCACAGTCACATCAAAATGGCTCTGCACTTACATCTGATCATGTGGGAACACATCCCACAGTCACATCAGAATGGATCTGCACTTAAATCTAATCATGGAAGAAACCAATCCTACCATGTCAGAAAGGCTCTTAGACTCATCACCTTCCCTTAGAGGGAACCTCAATCTAGATAACACCAAGATTCTCCCTAAAGTACTCAAACTTCACTCTGGCTAATGGCTTGGTCAACACATCATTTGTATGCTCGTCCGTCGCAACATACTGGACTTTCACTGCTCCTCTCTGCACCATATCCATGATATAGTGATATTTGATATCGATATGCTTCGACTTGTCATGAAACATCGGGTTCTCATACAACTTCACACAACTCTGGTTATCACAATATATACAAGTAGCATCCAACTGGATATCAAACAAATTAGATAGTAGCTTCCTAAGCCACACTGCCTCACACCTAGCTGAACAATCTATGACGTACTCTGCTTTGGCTGTACTCAGTGCCACACAGGACTGCTTCCTGCTAAACCAAGAGATCACACCTGATCCCATACTGAGGCATCACCATGAAGTGCTCTTTCTATCGATTGCACAACTTGCCTAATCTGAATCAACATAACCTTCCAGGATAATCTTCTGATTCGCCTCATACTTGAACCCATACTCAACTGTACCCTTCAGGTACCTCACTGCATGCTTTGCAACCATTAGGTGAACATGTCTCAATGTGTTCACAACAAAGCAAATATCTGGTCTTGTATTTGTTAGGTATATCAAGGACAAATCATCCAACGATACATTGTGGCATCAACCACCTCTGATGAAGCAACACCCAATAGCTTCAGGTTTGATGCCATAGGTGTGGTCATGGCCTTACATCCCATCATCCTGAACCTATTCAGGATCTTTACTGCATACTTCCCTTATCCTAAAGAGATTCTGCCACACCTCCATGCCTAGAAATTAGTGCATCATATCCAAGTCCTTCATCTCGAACTCGGCAGCAAGTCTCCTTCTTGCAACTTTAATGAGTTCCTCTTTTCTCTTAGAAACAAGTCATTGACATATAACAGGAGCATCATTGGTCTTCCGCCTTCAACCTTGAAGCAAAGGCTAGAATACACTTTACTCTCAGTAAAGCCTAAAGTCATCAGTAATCTTTCCATCCTGTCGTACCATGTTGAACCTCAGGATATTCTATAGTCACTCCCTCTGAAGTGAAGCATCATTTTCCCTCTGTCTTTCGTACTTTATGAATTGAAACATTATGTACTGGAGTGACAAGTAGCTTCCTCTGCTACTAATATTCTATGTATCCATCTAGGGTCACTAGATATCAAGATCCTCTATCTTGAACCTTTTCAAAAGTTCTTCTCGCACCCATATGTGAGTTTGGCATACTCTATAGGCTTTCATCTTCAACCTTGTAGCAAAGGTTAAGATATTCATCACCCTAGGTGATCTTCAAGCTCCTCATGTATGTGTCATCCTATGGGTTTCTTTTGAGCTTGTACAAGGCCTTATTTCATTTTCACACATGATTCTTCCTGTCATGTATTTTTCTAATGGCTACAAATGTCTCTTCATAGTTTATGCCTCGTGCTACGAATCTTGCCTTGTATCCCACGATGTTTCAATCTACCGCATGATGGAACTACGAACTTCCCTTCAGGTCTCAATACTGCATCCTAGACATCATTCTTCTTGAACTGGTATTCCCCATCTTCTTGGATACTTCTTCATAGTTGGAAGGTTCTGCATCAATGATGTCGCTACATTCGTCATATTATTCTTCATCTCAAACTGTCGTCACTTGTTCTTCGGAACAAGTCTCATCCTTCTTTGCTTGTAGGTGATTGTACACGATCTTTCCAACAAGTCAAATGCATTTGTATGGTTAGAAACACTTCATAAGGCATATTCATAGTGGCAAATTCTTATGCATCAATATATGATCATGCAACTATTTTAGCCAATACAACATTCATCCATATCTTACAGAAACTTTTCTAGATGCCTTCCATCTCTACCAAGACATCATTAAGATTGTGCACTAATCCAATATGTTGACAAAGAGGTTTCATTCTAGATAAGTAGCAATGGAGAGTTGCATAGTGCCATGAGATACTTACTCATCACATGCGTATTAGTAGTATACTGTCATTAATGCAAACATTCTACCATGCATAATACATCAACTGCATAACAAAACAATACCATGAAATGACAATTGAATACTTATCTTTATTTGTTTCGTGGGTAGACTCCTTCTTGAGCCTTTAGCTTCATCATCTTCTTCATTCATAGCAATATCATTTCTTATCCAAATGCTTATATGGTAAGGAGTTTCTTCAAAAAATTAGTTCTTCATATTCCTCGTCGCTTGAGGGATCTTCTTTGAATCGTGAGGGCTTGATCTTCAGTTGCTCCCATCTTCTTTTCTCTAATTATGAGTTGAGATTCTTCTTCTGTGCACTCTTCCTAGATTCTAATGAAAGTAATTACTTCCTTCCGTCACACATTCCTCGAATGAATGAATCCCATGATCGTTTGAGGCCATTCAAGGTGGTTATCGCCACTTTTGCATTCTCCACTTCTTCTTCTACTACTTAAAGTTATTCTTTGATTTGAGAGACCCTTGTAAAGTATGACTGTATGGCCTCTGCATTGTGGATATTCACATTCTTCAACTGTTTTCTCAATCTCATCTTCCAATTTATGTTCTTCCCCTCAAATAGCTTGGTCAAGGAATCAAACATCTCTTTTGGTGTCTTTAGGGAAGACACTTGTGGTATAAAGTGATCCTTGATTCAATCAACAATGATCTTCTTGGCCTTGACCAAGTTCTTCTTGTGTAAGGATTTTTAGCCTCATCTCCCTCTGGAACTGGAACCTCTCTACTTATGTAGGTGTCCAATTCATTTTCTTCAAGAATGAGTGAGATCCAATACTTCCATGTTTGGAAGTTGTCAGTTTCACCAATCTTGTCATCAAGCTGGTGTGATTAGACATTTTGAAATAACAACCTCAAATGTAAATAACAAAAGATTAGATCTTACCAATTTGAGGTGTCCGTCCTGGTTCTGGAGCTGGCTGATCTAAGGTTTGTTAGAGAAACCATAATTTTCAAAACTTGGAATATTTTGATCTGATTGGATATAAATATAGACCTCTTCAAGGTGATTTGTCCAATGTACTCATTTTGTGAAAACAGTGGAGGGAAGCTCCCGAAATAGGAAGCCCTAGTTTACCAATTTCTTTTGCAGAAATTCCTGATACTGTTTCTACGGTATCTCTGAAAGTACTTCTCCTTGTCTTTCCGTGTTCCAACACCACAATTTTTATAAGAATTTGTTTCACCAATTGGGACGTATGAGCATTTTCCCAAGGTGACCTGTTTCAAGATTGTTCAGCGTAGCGAAGTTGTATGGACTTCCACGTGTCAGTGTTTCATATTTGGGGTCTAAATATTTTACCACAAAAATCAAAGTCCGTTTTCTTTCTGGAACATCTTGAGAAATTTAATTTGGACCTTTGTAGCCTGAGATATAGCAATTATTCCCAGGTGTTCTATTTGGGGAGGAATCTTGGGAGAGGCTGGTACCCTAACTTGGAGGAATCATATCTCCTATAATATAGTGAATCTAAGGCTGAAACTTGGATACAGTGTACATTAAGAATTTATATTCGACCTGTGAAAGTTTCGGCACGTGAGGATGCTCCAAGCTCTAGATATAGAAAATCTACCAAAACTATCAGTTTTAGTATTTTAGGGTTTTTCAAGCCCGGGGTCAAACTAGGGTTTGACTTTCCTGAAGTTTTACCTAACCAAAAATCTCGACCCAGGTCTATAAAATTCGATTTTGATGAGGAGAGAAATCCTATGCCGGGCTCACTCAAAAACTCCTCTTTTGTAAAAAGCCCTAATTTCCCGCACCAAAAACTGAAAATGCCTGGAATCAAATTATGCTTCGACAGAAAGATGGGCCCTTCAATGGAGAGTCATCCTAGCATACTTCTGCTGATGGATTGTGGAAAGAGACCCAAAAGGTAAGAATCCCTAGCTTCTGCAGCTGCATAGTGTCTTTTTCTCAGGTTAGCTCTGATACCATGTTAGATTTTTATCATTTAAGCAATATGATCTTAGGATCTTATCTGAGAGAATATTATGAACAACAATAAACACAAGAGACAAGAGACACAAAGAATGAGGAGACCATAAAGGATAAAACCCCGCAACTTCCTCAGAGATAGAATGAGCACCAATGGCAGCAGTAAAACCCAAAAACATAAAGATGATCTCCAACAAATTTTTCTCTCACTCTAACTTGAGAGAGCTTCTCCTCTCTCACTCATGTGCCCCAGTGAGTGTGTGTGTGTGTGATAAATATAGAGTCTCACTCTCTATTTATATTCTTTCGTTCACTTAATATTTGACTCTGTTATGTAGGCTCGAGTAACCACAACTAGAGTACTAATGACCCGACTTACATTAACTCACCTAGGGCCGACTTCTCTAGGAGAGTCTAATAACCCTAGGGCCCCACAACTGTCGGGACTTTAACCCTTGAACAATAAGGAGGGTTAAACTCTATGACTTTACATGACTTGTTTACATTACAAATACATCCCGGAATAAACATCGGGGTATAATACATAAAATATACAAGCAAATACATTCTGAAGTTACAAATACACTTCCCGGAATAAACATCAGGGTACAATCCATAAAATATACAAGTGAATACATTTCGAAGTTACAAATACATCAACACAAAATTCTCCAACAAATATTGGATGAGATATTCTCTCCACATCTCCATGATCTTCTCCTTGAATTTTCCTCACATCTAGAAGATGAAATTCGAATATGAAGCTAGGTGGTCACTTTTGAGCTTGTTAAAGTCTTCAAATACACCTGTAAGCATCACCAAACTCATCCAACTTTTAAGTATAATGAAAATATGTTATTTTTCTCAATAATTAACCACAAATTCACTCAAAATACTCAAAAAGTAAATGATTTGGAAAATGGTAATATAAACCCATATTTATTATGAAAGTGGTGAATATTAATGGTTTTATGGAAGGATAAGATAGGAATAAGGTGACAAATGGTATAGGAAAAATGAATAAAATGTGGTATTTTTGCGGCTCAACATTCCCCCCAACTTGACTGGTTGCATGTCCTCGTGCAAATATGCATTGCTTATTTTTTTTTTAACTTTTGGCTTTGTAGTTAGGCTTTACTTGATGATGGTATGTAACAATAAATCATTCCATGATTTTGAAATGTATGAGTGGCAGCAATTTTCCTTATGGTTGGTTCTTGTGTGACAACCATAAGTATAACAAATATTGGTTCTTGTGTTAACATCATTTGTTTGTTTTATTTTTTATATATTTTTTCTTCCTGCTGCATTAGATAAGATTTATGCATTAGAAATGATGAACCATCAATGTATATTAGAAAGCATTTTTCTTCATATTATGAATCATGCCAACATATATAGCAATGTGTAACAAAGTATAGTTTGGGAAAGACATGTTGACTAAGGGTAAATGAGATGATGAATATGTAAAATGATAATGAATAGTCCCCCCCCACCCCCAACTTAATATGTATTAGGTTTATGAAAATGAGAAAGGGAATGTAGTGAGGGAATTTTTCAAAATTCATTCATTTTCTAGCATTTAAGGAACTACATGGTTAAAGATTAGAAAACAACATACCTCCGACTTACCCAAAAAGTTGATGAGCTATGCAATAGGAATGTGGTTGCTACTGCTGAATAATAGAATGTGAAGTGAAGGATCTGAACTGCTGCTTGGTTGGATGAAGTAAAAGATGAGAGTTGAAAGTAGAACTGTGGTACTCTCATATAGCTGAAGTATGCTGCTATAAAACTATTGATGGAGTCATGAAAAGTATATAGTCTTCACCTACTACAAAACCCGATGGTACAATTCTTACCATGCGAATAAATGTGTCGATGTCGAACATGGAAATAATTCATTGGAGTACCGACTATTGATGAATGTTGTTAACCAATGCAAGGCAATCTCACCATTGATGTCAATGAGTTCCAAGGTACCTAAGTACATTGTGTGAAGTGTGAATAAATGAGTTGATGTCGAGCCACTTGCAAGATCTAATGATCAAGGGACATTGAGGTATTGCCATGATTGTCGGCGAGAGAACTTTCCATTAAGGCATGCAAGCCTCAAGGTACTAAAAGTGAAATCTAGTCTCTATTCCAGATAAGGTGTTGAGGTCGATGGGGAAAGACTTGTTGAAAGATGGGCATTAAGGAATCCCACATCAGTCAACACGAGTTATACAAAATGAGTGGTAGGACTATAGATGAAAGGTCTCATGGTCCAACAGTTTTTATGGCAGGGATAACAAAGTAATGTATTCATGGAAAGGAAACTGAATGGTTTTATTCAGAAGGAAAAATATAAATTGAAAATCAGGAAAAATGTGTATGACTTAGAAAGGTAAACCTGTGGGAAGTCATGATGTATGAGGCAGAAAAAGTAGACTCTAACATGGATGGTGGAATGACATGGTATTATTGGTTTCTGAAAGGCTTCTTTGTGGCAGCAAAATGTCATGACATACAGAGTGGAAACTCAGGTTCTTCAAGTTTTCAAAGGAGCATTTTTTTCTAAAAGTTTTCTATGATTCTAGAAATCAATTATGCACGTCATTTGTTTGTCTTTAAATTTGCAAAAAGTTAATATTTTCCAGCAACCAACTTGTAAGAGCATTGAGAATACATGAAAACATGTGCTTAACAAAAGTTAAAGAAAATAAATAAAATGCTCTTATACCTAAAAATAGCAATCCTTCTTGTCGAAACATGTTTCTGAGTGACTTGCAAAAACAAGTTAGCGCAACGATCATTAAAATTTTGAGAAGATTCCAGATTCATTTAAAATTTAAAATTTTATGATTTTATTTGTTACCTAATACTTTTTATTTATTTATATGGTTTTAGTTTTTAATTTTTATTTCATTTTTATTTTTTGTAATGTTATCATAACCATTTTATTATTATTTCTAAAGTTATTTTTGTTTATATATATTTTTTAAATTTTGATTTATTTACAAAAACAAATTTTATGTGCTTATTTTAATCTTATAAGTTTATGTATATAGATATGAATATGCGTCTGTATGTAATGGTTGTGCAATAGGGAGAGAGGGTCGACCCTTTCAATGGTCGACCCCTTTAAAAATAGGCTATCTTAATGATCTGAATAGAGAGAAGTGTGCAAACAAGCTATTTTTATGATAAATTTAGCAGTTTCAAACAAACACCTACCTCCCCCAAACAAAAGATGTGTCAGGTCCCACTGTGCAAAAATCAAGAAAAAGGCTTGGCTGCGACATCAGCTGCCTTCGATTTTAAAGACGCAAATTGATTTTATTAATTTTATAACATTTTTTATGTTTACTATTTTTATAATATTTTTATATTTTTATAATTTTTTATAAATTTTATGTTTATAATTTTTTATGTTTGATCTAAATTTTATTATTATTTTAAAAGATATATATACATATTAACTATCTAAAATAAAAATAAAAATTATGATAATCTAATTTGATGTAGTAACCTTCTTATTCCATGTGCAAAAAAAAATTACAAATTTTTTATATTTTATATTTTATTTTTTAATTGTTTGTGATTTTTTTTTAAAGTTTGTTTGTTTATAAAATCTTCTTTTATTTTAAAACAATGAGGACCAACTAAATATTTTTTATATGTTTTTATTTTTATTTTTATTATATGTTTTTCTTTTAATGTTGGTTTATATATATATATATATATATATATATATATATAAACTAGACAAATGAATGTAAATAGCTATTCTTAAATTTGCCATAAAATCAAGGTTTTGGGGGTGATGCGTAAAAGCTCATTAATATCTCTCTTCATGTTGTCTTTTTTTTCATAGAAAAAAACCATAATTATATTAACATTCTTCATATGGATCAAAAACTTTGACCATTTACACATAGTGTTTCAAAAATTCTCAGCAAAAACTCTTACATAAGATCAAGGATGATCAAAACTCATTCCTAATGTTCCAACAAAAGACAAGCATGAATCACAACAAAAGATCATATATCAGATCGTAATTACAAAATACTAGGATAATGTCCAAAACAAACTCATCATATATATCAGCACCCAAATCATTATCAGCATAAACAACATCACTAATATCATCTCTAGATAGTACAGAACCATCAGAATTAGCACCAACATCCAAACGACATCCAACTTCAATAAAACATCATCAGCATCATCAATAACCAAGACCCAACAGCCACAGAACAACAACCATCAACATCAGAACAACATCTAACAGCATCAGAACAACACCAACTTCAAAAAGTTTGATAAGTCTCAAAACCACCAGAAGCTGTAAACTCTTTAATATACTAGAATCCTTCCAGAACAGACGCTCCAGATTTTGCTAATTCATCTACATGAGTACTTCTTTCACAGTAAATGTGCTTTAGATCTACCAGCTCAAACATATCAGATAATCGATTGACTTCCAGAAGAACCTGAGAAACAATAAGATTTTGGATTATGTACTTACCTTTGGCCCAATTAATGACCAGCTGAGAGTCTTCAAAAATATGAATTTTATTAATATGATTGACCCGAGCAAAATACAGAAGAAGCTTTAATGCACATAGCTCAACAAAATTATTAGTACCAACTCCTAATCCAGCTTTGAAGGAAAAATAATGATCACTAGTAATGAAAAGCTTACCACCAGCTCCACATATTTTAGGATCACCTGCTGCCGACCCATCAAAATACTCCCATGAAAAATATTTATCAATAATTTCTTCAACAACATTTTCGATGTTCAAAGCAATTTTATCCTGAGGATAAGATTGCAACAATCCCAAACTAAAAGAAGCAACCTATGATGGTACAAGATTGATATCTTCAAAACAGCTTTGATTCCTGGCCTTCCAAATAAACCATAATACTATAACAGGTAAAGACCTTATAAGTTTGACTTCCTCATTGAGACACCAATACTTCATACAATAAATCACTGAATCCCTAGACGATAAATGCAACATATTCAAATTAATCTCAATATCAAGCCAAACACTTCTAGTGAAAACACAGTCAACACCTAAATGATAGTTTGATTCAAGTTCCTTCTTACATAGATAACATCTACCAGGGCCTTCCCTCCCTTTCTGAACTAAAACATCCCATGTAAGAGCTCTACCAAAAAATAAAAATCAACAAAATTTTTTTGACTTGAGTGGACATTTAAACTTCCAGAACACTTTCCACCACCAAGAAAATTCCATTTCATTTCTGTCTAGAATCATTTGCAAATATCCATCTTTTGGAGTATATTTATTCAATTTGGACTGATACCAAACCAAAACATCAGCTACATTTATTAATCTAACATGACTAGCTTTGAGAGTATCAAGATAAACATTCCAAAGAGAAACATCAAGTTGATCCACTATCCCAAGATCTTCCACAGAAAGCCATCGTTTCTCCAACAAGAAAGAGGTTCTAGGACATCCAATATCTTTAAGGAAAAAAATCCCAACGGAATGTAATTTATCAGTAATTGAGGAGGTAATAAATGTCTCCATTTACATCCAACCCATGGATCCAAACCAAGGCGTACATCATCCCCATTCCCTACCTTCCAAACAAGGTAATTACCAATAAGATCAAAGGACCATAACACTGCTTTCCAGCAAATGGAAATATTCCTCTTATGTTTAACAGAAGATCTGATCCAATGCAATAAGGAACTAGGATGGACATATTTCTGCAAAGCAATTTTAACTCATAAGCCTGAACCATGGATCAAGTTCCACACACTCTTTGCAGCAAGTGCCTTAGCAAAAACATCATGAATTTTTAACCCCCAACCCCCCATAAACCTAGGGCATGCCAACTTTTTCCAGGAAGTCCAAGGTAAACCAAAAGATTCCTGATTTCCAGACCAAAGGAACTTGAAACACAACTTCCTAATCTTTTCAATAATCCCCACTGGTATCCAGAAATGCATCCAATATACCGGAATTGCTTCAAGAACAGACTTAATTAATGTAATCTTACCTCCCTTTGTTAACCATCTGAAGCTCCAATTCATAATCTTTTTTTCCACTTTGGCTATCAACCAATCCCAGTCCTTTATGAGATATCTGCAAGGTTTAAGATAGAAGTCCAGATACTTCAAACCAATCTCAATTTTAAAAACATCATAGGAAAAAATATTATGTAAAGTAATTAAATCAGACTCATCCATGCCAGAATAATAAAAGGAAAATTTTATCTCCATTGATATTCATCCCGGATGCCTTAGAAAATACCAGTAATATTTCATATAAAGATGATAGAGACTGTTTAGATCCATCAGTTACCATTACAATATCATCCAAAAAAAGAACATGAGATAAGGATATATTATTTCCAAAAGAAATACCATGTAAATCCCCACAGGCTTGTGCTGACAAAATTGCCCTTCCCAAACCTTCAACAACTATAAGGAAAAGCAACGGATCAAGAGGGAAGCCTTTCCTAAGCCCCCTACTAGATCTAAAAAAAGGTGATGCGGCACCATTTATAAGTAAGGAAAAAGAAATAGAGGTAAGACTACTCATAACCTAGGATAAAAAAAATCCTTGAAAACCCCATTTTGGAAAGAAGCACTCGAAGATATGTCCAGCTAACATGATCATAGGCTTTTGACAAGTCTATTTTTAATACCACCGACTTAAAATGCTTGTTCTGAATAGTATGCAATCCTTCCTGAATCACCCCCACAGCTTCATGAATTTGTCTTCCAGGCAGAAATCCAAACTGTTCACAAGATATATAACTCCCAAAACCATCTTGATACATAACCCCTACAGTTTAGAGTCATCACGATCATAAGGGAACTTCTGAAAGGGCATGCACTGCTCTAAGTGCCCCAGGTACCCCACAACCAACAAGTTCCTTATCAGAAACCAGACCACCAGATCCTGGACAAGAAATCCCAGAAGAAAATCTATCATTGTCAATCACACGCAAAGGTTCCTTAAAAGGCTTAGAACCCGATCGAATATAATTACCAACACCTAAAATAGGTTTATCTTTTATAGGGGATACAAACCCTAAATCCCCTAGATATTATTTTGTCGTTTTATAAATTCCAGGAGGAGCATCAATGTTTCCAGAACCCATCAAACTGTTAATCAAAGACTTAGGAACTTCTTCACAAAGCGTGGATAAACACAGTGGTTTAAGGGACTCCAAATCATAAGTCTCAACACCATAACCCATCCCCAAATCAACCCCCAATACATCCCTAGGCGAAGCAGAAGGAGTCTCTGGTGTGTCCACCACAAAGGAATTAACCCCCACAGGAAATCCAACATTCTTAACCCGCCAATAAGATTTGGAATTAGAAAAAGAAGTATTATTATGCAAACGGCTAAAAGAAAGAGAACAATTAGAGATCACATGTCCGTAAACATGACATCTATTGCATCTAAACGGTACACCCATATATTCCAGAGGTTGACAAAATTCAAAATCCCCCCTGCTTAATCACAATGTCAGCAGCTAACCCATTTCGCAGGTCAATAAGAACCAATACCTTCCCTAGACAACAAACCCCCGACTCAAGGAAAGACAAATCCACCTCCAAGAAAGTACCTAAAGTATTCCCAATTAACTTGAAGAAATCCAATGACCAATATTCAAAGGGAAGATTCGGGAGTTTTACCCATATGGAAATTGAATCATACCTTTATGTGCAAGGATCAAAAAGCGATGTCCATCTTTTCAGGAGCAAACCTGAACTATCCCACCTCCATACACCTGCAAGGATCATGGTCGTGTCAGCTGCAGAATGGAATTTGAAGGCTATCCACCCCTGAGGAAGAATAAAAACCTCTAGAAAAAAACTAACTGATTCCTGCCATGATTGCGAGACCCAGTTCTTGATGCTCTCAGGTATTTTCTTCCGCCAAAATGACCCACCAACGTCAAATAATTCGACAAAATAATATCATTTAACCCCACATCTTCACTGAAAACCATCAACACCGGTTTGGCTAATTTACGGATAATTTGTTTCGGTCTCTTCGGATGCAGGTTTTTCGCACAATTCACCTCCTCACGCAAATGATGCAAACTAGAAGAAATACCCAAAACAGAATCAAAACCATTAACCAAACCACAACTAGCTTCATCAATATCATCCCTGAGAACATGTTCACCATCCATCAAAGGAGAATCCTTAGCAGATACAGGATACAAACCAACTGAACTTGGTCGCCCTGCAACATCAACCACAGGACCAGAGTCTATAGGAAAACCAGACCGACATTCATCCTCCAGTAAACCACCATCGAAAACCGCCGAAAACTCCTTACCCATACTAGGGAAAACTGTAGAGCCATTCAAGGCACCCACAATAGATGGAGGGCACACCAAACTACCATCCAAAACCTTGAACGCTAAACTGTTCGAAAGCAGAACATCATCAGACAAATCAGAATGAAATGAGACACCCATCGCCAAAGAAACCCTAGACAAAGTATCCCGAGACAGCTTTAATGCACACACATCTTTGGGTGGAGTGTGTGCCAGTTGTTTGAAGTCTCGAAGAGACATTTCAAACAGTGGCAACAGTCAATAAATCCTAAAGTGTAAACGCGTCAAGAAAACAAGTTCAACGAAACCCGCGTCGAAAAGAGGAGATAACACGTACAATGATTGCACTCACAATACAAAAGCCAAAAGAAAATTGATTAAAAATTAATCAAACCCTCCCTCCGCCATCGCCATAAAACACATAATTACGATACTCATAATTACGTTCTGTCCTATCTCTTGAAACTCGAGCTGTTAGAACACCAAACTCAAATCCCAACCATCTACTTCTTTGAGTCTTCTTGGATCCATTTCTCAGAAAAGAAACTATATGTGATACTCTCTAGATATCAAACTTATAGCCACTCGATGGAGCCTCTCTTCATGTTTTCTTATATGACACTATGAGAATAAGATTTATTAATGGGTAAGAAGAAATGATTTTAAAATTCTTAAAAACATGATTTGATATTTCGAGTCGAAGGAAATTCCATCCAAAACACATTAGATAATTCTTGAAAGAAAAAACGTACATAAATAAATAATATTCATCTTGAAAGTTCGATTATCTATAAATAATATTGATGGTTCTATTATAATAACAATTGTTGACTAATATACTTTATTTCACATTTGATTTAAAAATTAGAATTTTTAAATTACTTATATTTTTTAATTATTTATTTGAACTTTTTATGTGCTCTGCTCAGACGTCCTAGAATCATCATTTAATTAGAAACATTTTCAAATCTTTGCAGTTTCCACCGTAATGTTTATGTTCGTTACAGTAATTCTGCCATTGGTTTTCAGTAATTTTGCCATTTTGGAGATCGCCAGCTTGGGGGTTGGGCAAACGAACGCAACATGCTAGTAGACATATACAAAATAATGAATATCACTGCAATTTATAAAAAAGGAGTCTAATTCAATACTCGTATCAGGGTCCACTTTGGCGTTACCATTCAACTAGTTACCAAAGAACCAAATCAAAACACCAATATTCCATCATCGAGAGTAAGCCATGCCCTGCTCAAGGGTCTCTATAACTTGTGCTTTAGCCATGACTTGTGCCGAGGGAAACATATAGGATAATAATTGTGATTATGTATCTCTTTCTTATAACAAAACTTCGACGAGTCATCATTGCTTGGTTTGGGGTATAAGAACAGTGCCAAGCTTGAGTTGAGCAGACAATATTTGTTTAAAATGTATGGTAGACAATATTTATTCCGTTTTCAGGATAACAGATTAATCTAAGTTGGATCTAAGACATTTTATTTATAGTAGTTGTTGTTTAGATATGGTAAGTAAGATCAATTCTACATAGGTTTATTTTTTCATGTTATGGTAATTAAGATAAACAAGACATCAACATGCACTAAGTGTTGAAGAACCTCCGAGTGTGGAGCACCCAACTCCTATGCAATTATTAGTATTGAAGAAAACCAAGAGTTGCATTGCTGAAAGGAAAGCAATTGTCTTCCTTTCATAGATTACATAGAAAGCCATTATTAGAGCACGTAGAAAGCCATACATTAACATGGTGTTTCCTTTGTGGATACTATATTGATATTATTAATATAGCCAAGGGATTTTTGTAAAATAGTTTCTATCTAACATGTAATCATATACCTATTTAAGGCAAGTAATAAAGAGTGTAAAGCATGTACAGTTATCTTGTGCCTGTCGTGTTTTCTCTTGGTTCCATACATCATCCCCTACCTATGAAGCAAGCAGGGCAAAATCATGAGTTTTAGCTCTTACTCTAAAACACTACCATCGTTTCTTAAAGAAATCAAATGAGCTGAGGATTGAATAATTCTAGATCTAGAACTGAGAATATATCAATTTTAATTATCCATTCTTTGGGTAAATACGGTAAATGTCCCGGTACATCGTTTTATGTTTGTTATTGTTATGGAATAAGAAGAGTTGTATTTTATAATCTCAATCCGGTACACCTGCTACTATTGAGGGTAGCACATTCTACGCTTAGAGGCCCAATTACAGCTTCAACAGCTACCACAATGAGCTTGGAGATTCATCCTCGACTTCATCTGATAATGATTTTTCGAATTATTTTGTCAATGAATTTTATTGGAGTACAAATACTTCAATGCCATTGTTGTTGAGCTCAGATCCGTTATCAGAGAATCCATGTATGACAACCATACAATGTAATGACTTGGCATCTTTCTCACCTCATGATCTTTTCTTGGCATTGAAAGAGCTGGACACTGATGTTATTTCAAGAAAATGTCAGTTTCTCTCTCACAAGCAAATTATTTAAAGCTCCAAGATATTTGGGATTAAGCTTGTGCTCGAAAACCATCAGCCATGGTTTTCTCCCAGCGGTAAGCAGTTTGACTAAATTCTCTAACTTTTTTTTGCTCAAAGCCATGGACTTCATAATATTCTATTAATGAACTGTAAGAAAACTTTTGTAATGCTAAATAAATTCACATTTCTGACATGCACTCACTCTATATAGCATTTCAGCACAGAATAATTGAATTGGATTGTGGTTATATTTGAATTTTTATTATTATGGGTTCCCGAATTGTTGTATTTGAGTTTGATTTGAATTAGGTCAGTATATTTAGATTTCTTATAGGACGTATTGGTGAAGAAGGTACTACAATTCAAACATTTTCCTATACATGCCAGCAAATCATTTCCTGATGGTATCGAGGAGTCGAAGCCGACACAGTTGTTGCCTGAAAATCCAGAGGATGCTTGCCCATTGCTTAATTATTCACATAAGAAGCAGAATGAAAATGATGTGGTGATTTCATGGTATGGATGGGGTGTAGCGCTTGCAGGGTTGGGTTTTATAGAAACGACATACTTGAGATACGTGAAAGTCACGAATAGTGATGTTTATTTCCCCGTGGAGGTGGTAGCTGCGGAGATGTTCTCAACAGCAGCTATGCCTCTGTGATGGTGAGTATTATAGACATTTGTGGCTTATGGGGTTGTTAATGAACAATGGTTATCTGGTAGAAAGTATCTCTCCCATTATTATAAGTAGCATCATTATTAGAACCAGCATAGGTTCACTTACACCTTGATTTTTTTTAACACTAATATGGATCATGGGACTTGAGTACAATAGGTCATGATATCGACCAAAAGCGGAAAATGGTTGATAGCGATATATTATATCTTGAGCTAAGTTCTCATGGAAAAAGATTGTGCACAGGAGAACAATCCGTTGGAATTTTGCTGAAGAAATGCATTGCAGGAGAAGTAGCCAATACAAATGACAATAGTTCTGAGGGCTCTCCAGATCGTGGGGGTCGCAGTGTGCCTTGTAAGTCAATTCTCAATGGGATTGCCTCAACAGCAGTATGATTTCTGTTGGGAAATCCATAAGATTGGGCTCAATCTGGCGGAGAGTTAAATCATTCAGTTCCATAGACGGAAGGCTAGCCGATTCGGATGGGATTCCCCTCCTACGGTTTTATTTATGGTTGGCACCAATCGTTGGCAGAAAAACTGTGTGGAAAATCGAGCGTTGCGGTTGGCAGAAAAAACAGTATGGAGTATATCTCGGCGAGAAGAGGTGGAGTAGATCTCAGCGAGAAGAGGATAGTTGAATTTGGTTGCTAGGAGTGCGCTTCTGTTAGAGCGGGATCCCAAATATCTCGCTGGAGCTGCCATGAGGGATCCATGTGGTAGATATCACGCGTTATGTGGACTGATGTGACTTTCAGATTTACATCAGAAGATCCGGTATCCCTTCTGTTGTGATTGATCAAGTGAAACCACAGCCAAACAGACAGATGGAAGAACGCTTTCAAAGGCATGGTTAGGGATTAGGCAGGAAAATAAAATAAAGACATTAGGGATGGATACAGCTTCGCTTCAGCATGGTTAATTTTTTTCCAGCACCCTCTTCCATCTCTCAAGCACTCTAGTATACCTCGTATCCTCCTTTCTCTATGGTTCTTCGCAACAGACATACTTACTGGTCACCTCTAACAGTTAGTCAATCATTTTAAACATTTCATATTTTTAAAATTTTTATGTTTGCAGGTTTAGTTTCCAGGCTGAAAGGGTGAACGTTTGCAGGTTGCGCATGGAGGGCTCAAGGCATGGAGGGCTCAAGGACTCTGTTTTATTTGTTTAATAAAAAAAAATTAACTTTTTCTTTTTAATATTAATATTCCAGAAATGGTATTGTTTATATATATATATATATATATATATATATTATAATGTTTATTATAAGTTACATTTTTTATTTTATATATATATTAATGTTTCAATGTTTGCATGTTTGAATAAAAAGACTAAAAACTAATAGAGAAACATGATGTTTAATTTTAATTTTAATTATTTTATATTCTTTTTAATTTTTTGTTTTTAAAACATTTTCAGATATAAAATAAATTTTTATTTCTAACCAAATAAAAAAATACGTGTTGATCAAAGGGTGAGGTTTTATTTAGTATTTTTTTAACTTTTTTATAAATTAAATCTAAATTTTTATTTTTTTTTAAACTAAGATTTAAAACAAGCATTGTAAAACTAAAACAAAGGACTATATAGAAAAATTAAAATTAGTATTTGTTTATTTGTTTATTATTATTTACTTGTTTATTAATTTGTTTATTTTATTTTCTAAAGAAACTACTTCTTAATGCATTTATTGTTTATAGGATGACTAGAAAATTATTAAATGAAAAACGAAAATAAAAAGAAACTAAAAATTTCATAAAATTTTTAAATTTAAAAAATTAACATTATTTTTAATTCTTAACAAAATTAAAACAATATTTAGAAATAAAATTTTAACAAAATAGAAACATTAAAGTAAATTAAAATAGAAGTAATTTTCAATTGAGAAATAAAACCTAAAACCTACCTACTCTATTCTAAATAAAAAATTATAATCATTTAAGTGTAGTGAAATCGCCAGTGTAATCATCTATTTAACAATACTAAACAAAAATTCAAATCTAATTTTACAAAATGAAATCTAAGATGTATAAAAATATGCGAAACTAAGTGCTGAAAATGTAAGTTAATGAAATAAAACAAAAACAAAATTGATTTAAATTAGTACTTACTTGGATCCATTGTTCAATGCAGCTTCCATTTGCAGGATATTCTTCATGATTTTGATCACCCGAGATCCATTCTTCATCCTTCTCGATTTTTTTCTCGTAATTGCTCCTCATGTGATGTGCATAATTCTTCAACTGTCGATTCTTCTTTTTTTCCAGGAGGAGTAGTAAATCTTTTAACTACTATTAAATATCTCCTCTTCTTAAGAAGAGGAGATCCCTACTTCTGCTAGGATCTGGGTGAGTTGCTCTAGGCTTATGCTCATCCTAAAATTATTTTACTGGAATCAAATCAAGTACTAGAAAAATGAGTGCATGACAAGCACACAAAATAGCACAAAACGAGTGCAAAAATAGAAATAAAAAGCGGTGCACAAAAATCTATACAAAACAAATAATAAACAAATACAAAGTTAGAAGCAAGCTAGTATGAAATAAAGGCTATCCCAAAAATAAAAGCAATCCAAACTTTACACTACAAATTGTAAAAGTAAACTTGCATAAAAACAAACTCGCATTTACAGAAAAAGAAAATACTTTGCAGAAAAATGAACACACTTGAGAAAACAAAGGAACAACAAGGCTTTGGGGCACCCCACTATAGTGTATGCTTCTGGCTATTACACCACGAAAATTTCGTAAATCCCGTAGTGAAGTCATCCTTGCGTCTTATCGTTTCTCCTCCCCCTTGTTGTGTAATGTAAAATTAATCTATCTATCTATCTAAACTCTTATCCCTTTTAGCACCTCCCTCACAACGGTGCCAAAATGTTGGTGCAAATATTAAACAAATTATAACATATATATCCAACGATTTAATTGTCAATCCGGAGAGAGTGTAAACTTGTGAGGTACATACAAAATATATGCAGGGGCAGAGTATTGCTAACTTAATCTAGGTGACTGAAATTAACATGCGACTGAAATTAAATTAAACTTTGCAAAAGAAAAAATGACATTAAAATCAAGAAATGACATGAAAAGAAATCTAATCTAGAAAAGCAGGAAATTGTAGGAAATAAATATAATCTATGAAAGCATAAGATTGCATCAAATAAACTGATATGAAACAACTAACATTAACTTGTGAGCTCATAAAATCAATACTATCAATTCATAAGAAAGAAACTTGAATTAACATAAGAGAGTCAAAGGATGTGCATTAAGCATCATCTCCATTACATAACAAACAAGAATCCATTCTATGAATGACTCTAAACTATTCTCTACTTCCAAACCACTAGAGAGGCATCTAACCAAAATGAGGAGAGAGTCCTCCTATTTATACATGAATTCAAGATAACTAATCATAATTACATATCCACTATTCTCTCAACTTATCCCTCAAAATACTCAACAAATCTACAACTCATCCCTCAAAATTCTCCAACAAATATTGGATGACATATTCTATCCACATATCCATGATCTTCTCCTTGAAGTTAGCTCACATCTAGAAGATGAAATTCGAATATGAGGCTAGGTGGTCACTTTTGAGCTTGTTAAAGTCTTCAAATACACTTGTAAGCATCACCAAACTCATCCAAATTTAAAGTATAATGAAAATATGTTATTTTTCTCAATAATTAACCACAAATTCACTCAAATATTAAAAAATAAATGATTTGGAAAATGGTAATATAAACCCATATTTATTATGAAAGTGGTGAATATTAATGGTTTTATGGAAGGATAAGATAGGAATAAGGTGACAAATGGTATAGGAAAAATGAATAAAATGTGGTCTTTTTGCGGCTCAACAGGTAGCATAAAACAAAAAGTGATGGAGGCAGTACTCCTACTGGACCCCAAGAGGCGCTACATCTTCAAAATCCGGGCTCGTATGATTGATTTACACCTGTATCTTCGGTTCTAATCATGACTTAGGCGTATCATTATTGGTGTAACTTGTATTTAGTCTTGTTGTAATTTTCAATCACCTTCCATTGGTTAACCATTAGCATTTCTAACTTTATCATTTCTTCCGCCAATACGTCGAGTTCTAGGTTCTCCAAATAGGAAGGCACTGGTAGTTTTTGTGTTAGATTTTTATCATTTAGTTAGCATTATATTAGGATCTTTAACTGAGAGAATAACAAGTACAAAAATCAAACACAAGAGACAATGAACACAATGTTTTTCCTCGGGGAAACCATAAATGGAGAAAACCCTGCAACTTCCTTAGAGATAGAATCAGCACCAAAAGTAAAACCCCAAAACAGTAAGATGATATCCCAACAACAGTAGCCTCTTTCTTCCTAGCCCCAAGGTCTTCTTCTTCCTCAGCTATGCGCTACAACTGAGTGTGAGTGAGTGTGTGATAAATATAGGCTCACTCTTTATTTATACTAATTCCTGACTTGACAATAACCTACTAGGGTCGAATTCTTTAGGAGAGTCTAATAACCCTAGTGCCACAGAACTGTGGAGACTTTAACCCTTGATCAATAGGAGGGTTACCCACAATGAATTGACATTACTTGTTTTCATTATAGAACCTCCCGATAGGAACATCGGGGCATGACATGACTCAATTACATTACAGATACTTTCTGAAATAAACATCGGGGTACAATACATGAAATATACAAGTGAATATATTCTGAAGTTACATATACATTAACACTCCCTCTTAACTAGGAAGGTATTCTCTTGACACAATTTGTCTGCACTGGTCTTCTTCTTTGGATCATCTCGTCATCTGCACCTTTAATTCATCTTCATCCTCAAGTCATCTTCATCTTCAAGTCATCTTCATCTTGGATCTAGATCATCACTGCTGGATCTGGATCATCACTCGATTGGGATCATCTCGAAGATATCATCACTAGATCTGAATCATCACTCGATCTGGATCATCACTACTAGATTTGGATCATCACTCGATATAGATCATCTAGGAGATATCATCACTGGATCTGAATCATCACTTGATCTTGATCATCACTGGTTCATCATCATAGGTTCTATCTCATGATTCTTCTCGTCACAGGAAGTTCTACAGAGCCAACCCTTTTTCACGCTGGTTGTAGGCCTAACCTCCTTGTAGGTCTTCTTCAGCACTTATATCTGACCCTAAGTCAGAATGGCCAGCACTCACATCTGACCATGAGAGGAACACATCCAACATCATGTCAGAAAGGCACAGCACTTACATTCACCAGCATGAGAGTACTCAACTACTATCATCTGTGAAAAGGCACGACACTCACATCTGACCTTGACTCGTCAGAAAGGCACAGCACTCACATCTAACCTTGACTCGTCAGAAAGGCATAGCACTCAAATCTAACTTTGACTCGTCAGAAAGGCACAGCACTCACATTCATCAGCATGATAGTACACAGCTACTATCATCTGTGAAAAGGCACAACACTCACATCCACTAGCATGATAGGACACAACTACTATCATTTGTGGAAATCACAGCACTTACATCTGACCTTGACTCGTCAAAAAGGAACTCAGTCCTAGACTGAGGGTTCCTGGTAACTAACTAGGTGCTTCCATTCAAAGAATGGAAATAGCCCTTATATCTGATCATGTAGGAACCAATCCTACAGTCATATCAGAATGGCTTAGCACTCACATCTGACATGGAAGGAACCAATCCTCTCACCATGACAGGATGGAAACAGCCCTTATATCTGATCAAGTGGGAACAGATCCCTCAATCACATCAAAATGGCCCTACACTTATATCTTATCATGTGAGACTACATCCCACAGTCATATCAAAATGGCCCCCAGTCCTAGACTGAGTATTCCTAGTAACTGACCAGGTACCTCCATTTAGAGAATGGAAATAGCCCTTATATCTAATCATGTAGGAACCAATCCTACAGTCACATCAGAATGGCTCAGCACTCATATCTAACATGGAAGGAACCAATCCTCTCACCATGACAAAATGGCTCAGCCCTTACATCTGACCATGGAAGGAACCAATCGTCTCACCATGTCAAAATGGCTCACGGACTCATCACTTCCCTTTGGCAGAAATCTCGATCTGGAGAACACCAAGCTTCTCCCTGAAGTACTCAAACTTCACTCTGGCTAATGGCTTCGTCAACACATCAGCTATTTGTTCATCTGTCGCAACATACTGGAGCTTCACTACTCTGCACCATATCCCTAATATAGTGATACTTGATCTCGATAGGATTTGACTTGTCATGGAACACCGGGTTCTCCGACAACTTCACACAACTCTGGTTGTCACAATATATACAAGTAGCATCCAACAGGAGATCAAATAAATCAGACAGTAGCTTCCTTAGCCATACTGCCTCACAACTAGCTGAACAAGCTACGACATACTCTGCTTTAGCTATACTCAGTGCCACACAGAATTGCTTCCTGCTAAACCAAGAGATCACACCTGATCCCATACTGAAGCAACACCCTGAAGTGCTCTTCCTATCGATGGCACTGCCTGCCCAATCTAAATCAACATAACCCTCCGGGTTAATCTTTTGATTCGCCTCATACTTGAGCCCATAATCAACTGAACCCCTTAGGTACCTCAAAATATGCTTTGTAGCAATCAAATGAACATGTCTCGGATCTGTTAAGAACTGGCTCAAGGTGTTCATAGCAAAGCAAATATTTGGTCTCGTGTTCTTTAGGTACATCAAGGACCCAATCATCTGATGATACATCATGGCATCAACCGCTTCTGATGAAGCATCACTCAATAGCTTCAGGTTCGATGCCATAGGTGTGTTCATGGCCTTGCAGACCATCATCTCGAATCTCTTCATGATCTCTACTGTATATTTCCCTTGTCCCAGGGAAATTCCATCTGCATTCTTCCACACCTCCATGCCTAGAAAATAATGCATCATACCCAAGTCCTTCATTTCAAACTCAGTAGCAAGCTTCCTCTTCGTATCAGTAATCAACCCATGCATACCTGTTACAAACAAATCATCTACACACAATAGGATCATCATTGGGTTTCCATCTTCAACCTTGTAGTAAAGGTTGGAATCTGCTTTACTCTTAGTAAATCCCAAACTGGATAGAAAGCTTTCAATTCTTCCGTACCATGTACTGGGTGCCTGTTTCAAACCATACAAGGCTTTCTTCAATCTACACACATGAGACTCCCTGTCATGTGTCTCAAAACCGAGTGGTTGTTCCACATACACTTCCTCTTCCACTACACCATTTAAGAAGGCAGTCTTGACATCCATCTGGTGTATCTTCCATTTCATCAATGCAGCCAGAGAAAGTATTGATCTGATGGAAGTGTACCTGGATACAGGTGCAAAAGTTTCTTCATAATCTATTCCTTCTTTCTGGGAGAAGCCATGAGCAACAAATCTTGCTTTATATTTTTATATGCTACCGTCTGCAGCATGCTTGATCTTGTAGATCCATTTGGAAGTTACAATAGACTTCCCTTTTTGTCTTGGGACAACATCCCAAGCATCATTCTTCATGATCAATTGATACTCTTCGATCATAGCATCCTTCCATTCTTTCTATTCTGCCGCTTCTTCATAATTGGAAGGTTATTTATCGATGAAATCACATAATAAGGCTACATATCTGGAGCAGGACCTAGTCCTCTTTCTTTCTCTGTGATTCTCTTCTGGAGCCCCATATCTTTCCACACCTTGGATAGTTTCTCGTACCCAAGTACGTTTCCTCTTATGAGGATTCTTCTCCTGAGGTGGATCTACAGGTTCTTGAGGTTCTTCAAATTCTCAATCTTCTTCTTGATATTCTTTGTTCATGGTTGTGTCATGAATTCTGGGTGCTTCTGTTTCTTCAGGTTCTTCAGCGGGCATCTTTCTGTATTTGTTGTAAGCTAAGTCTTCATCAAATGTTACATCCCTGCTGATGTCAATCTTCTTGAACCCTAGGAAGTATAATCTGTAAGGGTTCGAGCTTTCAGAGTATCCTACAAATATACCCTTCTTTCCTGAAGGATCTAATTTTGTCCTCTTCTCTTTTGGAATGTTTATGTACACTGGATCGCCGAATATTTTGAGATGGATGAATTCTAGTTTCTTGCCATAAAAGACTTCTTCAGGTGTCTTTTTCTCAAGCAATCTGTGTGGAGTATATTTCTATACATACACTGTTGTTCTAGTAGTAGCTTCTTCCCATAGATGCATAGGAAGATCTTGATCATGAAGCATTGCTCTTGCAACTTCCATGATAGTTCTATTCTTCATTTCTGCAATCCCATTCTGTTGTGGATTATATGAAGTGGACAACTCCCTCTTAATCCCTGAGTCTTTGCATAACTCTTTGAATTCATTTGATGTGAATTCTCCACCATTATCTGATCGAAAGGTATTGATATTCTTTTCAATGTGGTTCTCGATCAAGAGTTTGAATTCCTTGAACTTGATGAATACTTCATATTTGTTCTTCATGAAGTAAGTCCATGTCTTCCTAGAAAAATAATCAATGAAAGAAACATAGTATACATACCTGCTTAATGAACTTGATGACATTGGACCGCATACGTCGGAGTGAATGATTTCCAAGATTCCTTTTGCCTTGCTCTCGCTACTTGGAAATGTCTTCTTTGTATTCTTTCCTTCCATACATCCTTTGCAAACTCCATCATGTTTTGCTTGAATTTCTAGAAGACCTTCAACAGCTTTGCTTGCAAGTGGTAGTGCTCTATAATGCACATGTGCAAGCCTTCTATGCCAAATTTCATCTATATCTACTGTGTCATGTACCAAATCTTGTTCTGGATGGCCCTTCAACTTGTATAGACCTCCCTCTTGTTCCCCAATCACTATTGCATCATTAATAGTATTTCCCTTTGGCCACATGATAACTCGGCCATCTATAAATGAAACCCTCATGCCTTTTGCATCTAATGCAGATATGGAGAGGAGGTTCTTCTTTAGTCCAGATACAAACAATACTTCCTTCATTGTCATAGACTTTCCAGAGTCTAGCTTATAGGAGGATTCCCCACTACCTTTTATTGGATACTGGTAGTCATCTCTAACTTTCACCTTGTGGGGTGATTCATTTTCTGAAATTTTTACAAAGGACTCTCTAAATCCTGTCATATGTTTGGAATCCCCACTATCTGTAATCCAATCATTGCTTCCATGTGTGATGTTTCTTGTGAGATCAGAAATCAAGACATATTCTTCATCACTTGAAGAATCGTCACTTTCTTGTCTGATTCTCTTTGTGGAAGGTTCATCATCCTCTGCAGCATCTGCATGATGTCTTCTCTTGTTTCCCTATTTCTTATTTTGTCTTTTAGGACAATCTTTTGCAAAGTGTCCTACTTCATCACATGTATAACATCTGCTTCTAGACAAATCTTTTCTAGTGTTATTTTTATAGAAATTCTTACCTTTAGAGTGATGAGAACTTCTTTTGCTTTTCTTGGAGTAAACTGTGAGAGCTTGATCTTCACTTCCCATCTTTTCTTCTCAAGCTGCTATCTGAGCTTCTTCTTGAGAGAATTCTTTCTATAGTCTACTAAATTTGACTAACTTATTTCTGGCATAAATCCCTTGAATAAAGGAGTCCCGTGATCTAGGGAGACCATTCAAGGTGGTCATCACAATCTATGCATTCTCCACTTCTTCATTTACTGCTTCTAGTTGTTCCTTGATCTGAGAGACCCTTGTAAAGTAATATTGGATGGTCTCTACATTTTGGATCTTCACATTCTTCAGTTGGTTTCTCAGAGTCATATTCCGGTTTATGTTCTTCCCTTCAAACAATTTGGTCGGGGCATCAAACATAGCTTTAGGTGTCTTTAGGGAGGACACCTGTGGTATGAGGTGATCCTTGATTGAATTAGCAATAATCCTCTTATCCATGAACAACTTCTTCTTGTGTAAGGCCTTAGCCTCATCTCCCTCTAGAACTGGAACCTCCTCATTGATATAGGAGTCCAACTCATTTTCTTCCAGGACTAGGGAGATCCTATACTTCCAGGCTTGGAAGTTATCATCTCCCTCAAGCTTTTCATCAAGCTTGGTATGATGAGACATATTAACTGAGAACCTCAAATGGAAATAAAAAATATTTAGATATTACCAGGTCAAGATGTCGGATCTGGATTTGGAGCTGAATTTCTGCAGTGCTGGTTCAGGAGCAGATTAGGGTTTGTCTTTTCTGGAGTTCTGTCCAACCAAATGCTTTGATATTGATCTCTAAACTTATATTTTGAGGAGGAGATCAATCAAGGCCTAGGCTCACTGAAAAATTCCACTTCTGTGGAAATCCCTAATTTTTGGCAGCAGTGTCGGGTCCAAAACTGAAAAAGCTCAGAATTGGATTCTGCTTCGACAGAAAAATGCGCCCTAGGGAGGAGAGTTAATCCAACCTTCTTTTGCTGAAAATATGTGGAGAGAGATACAAAAACTAGGAAGCCCTAGTTCCCGCATCTGCACAGTGTCTTCTTCTCAGGTTAGCTCTGATACCATCTTAGAATTTTATTATTCAGCTAGCATTATATTAGGATCTTTAACTGAGAGAATAACAAGTACAACAATCAAACACAAGATACAATGAACACAATGTTTTTCCTCAGGGAAACCATAAATGGAGAAAAGCCTGCAACTTCCTTAGAGATAGAATCAACACCAAAAGTAAAACCCCAAAACAGTAATATGATCTCTCGACAGCAGTAGCCTCTTTCTTCCTAGCCCCAGTGTCTTCTTCTTCCTTAGCTATGTGCTACAGTTGAGTGTGAGTTAGTGTGTGATAAATAGAGAGGCACACTCTCTATTTATACTAATTCCCGACTTGACAATAACCTACTAGGGCCGACTTCTCTAGGAGAGTCTAATAACCCTAGTGCCCCGGAACTGCGGGGACTTTAACCCTTGATCAATAGGAGGGTTACCCACAATGACTTGACATGACTTGTTTACATTATAGAACCTCCCGATAGGAACATCAAGGCATGACATGACTCGATTACATTACAGATACTTCCCGGAATAAACATCGAGGTACAATACATGAAATATACAAGTGAATACATTTCGAAGTTACATATATATCAACATTTGGCACATAACTTTGAAATCAAACAGTAATTCAAATTCACCAGATAATTTTTTGACCATAGTTTTACCTGAAAGCAACTGTCGGGCCGTGTATTCAAATTGCCTATGTTCTTGTCTGCACTCAATCAATATTTCATGATACTCTTTCTCGGACAGCATTGGCCCTTTTTCTTACCAAAAGAAGGGGAGCCCTCTTTTATCCAGAGGATTAAAAAGTGAAGCAAATTCATTAACCTGCTTATGCATGAAGTTCCAGTTCGCTTCGACCATCTTTAAGTGACGTTGTTTTTGCACCACTCTCTTAGCCCATGTGATGACCAAAATTCTATCTTGGACATTTCCCTGTGTGATGTATTCTTCAGTTAAACTATCCAAAAAGTTGATTGCGACTTCAGTTCTATCCAAGGGCCTTTTGTTTAGGTCTTGCTTTTCCATCTGAATATGCTTTTTGGTCGCCTATGTAGCAATTTCTTTATCTTGGATAAAATCCAAGTATGGCTGTAACTTGGCTTCTTCTTCTATTATCAAGTCCCAGATGAGGTTCTTCGCCCCTTGTAGGGTTGCCTGGTCTGAAGCATGTTTTTTTAATTTGTTGTTTTTATCCTCCAATTCTTTACAACGGTCTTCCATCTTCTTTCTTATTCCTTCCTTGACCTCAGCCATATCCATCAGTTCCTTATTATTTTTTATTAGATCGGTGATTTTTAGAGATTTGATACTTACTTGGGACATGACTTGAGAGAGGGAATCTGCACCAAATATCTCAAAAGACTGAACCACAGGTACTAGTTGTTCTCGATTCCTTTCCTTCAGCTCTTTCAACTCTTTTTCCAACTCATCCTGCCTTGCTTTGAAGGCTCCTTTTTCTCTGACCCAGAGCTCTGCATATTTCTCCCACTATTTTTCCTTTTCTTCATGTTTGAGAAGCCTAGCCTTATAACTGATCAAATTGGTGTTTAAGGCTTCCTTCTCCTTCTCAATTTCGGTCAATTCAAAAGTTTGTATGAGCCTGGTGGTTGGGATGTCTAGCTTTTCCTTTAACAGTTGAATTGTACCTTCCTTTTCCTTTAGTAGCCTTTGTGTGGAAACACATCTATCTCTCGGGTTGTCTGCTACCGATATATCCACCCGGAGCTTCTTGATCTTGGCTTAGTGATCCATGTTCTCCACTTTCTCTTTTTGGAGCAGTTCTTCGACTCTCTTCTTACCAACTGTTAATTTCGATATCTGTAATGTATCCTATCACTTATCCCTTGGTGTAAGTGAATCATGTCAGTTTTAGGGACCCTTTTCAGATCTACCTTCATCTCAGCTACTTTGTCCCCTGTAATCACAGCCAAATTCAACGTTCCCTTGGCTTGGTCTCTGACAGTCGCTAGGAGGTAATCTGGCCTGGCAACTTTTCCACTTGATCACACAACTTCAATATCTCCTCAAAATCCTTTTCACCGGCTTCTTTGTATTTCTCCAGCAACTCATCTTTAGATTTGTATTTATCTATCGCCTCCTTAGGGACATTGCTAAACGCATATTCCTGGATTTCGAAAGTCGAAACTTTGACTTTCACGATTTTCTTCCTTCCTTTGGATTTTTCACCCTAAACGAGTTTACTTGGTTCTTCAATTTTTTGCTTCTTGGGTGTTATGGTTGTGTCCCCTTCATCCACCTCCATGGCCTCTGGCCATTCTCTCTTATTTCCATTTTCAGACATGCTTTCCAAAGGGGTGATCTATGTGGCCATAGCCACAATACTGGAGATCTCTTGTTGGGGGGAGTTACCTACTGGTGCAGATGAGGCCTAATTCTTGGGCATATCTTCATCATAATCAGCCTCTCCAGGATATTTCATCCAATTTTCCTTTTCCACCAACCCTACCACTTCAACATCTTCAAAAGGTTTGTTATTATTGGCCTACCTCCTGTTTGAGATGATGTGGTGAGGGTCATAGTTAATCGCGGACTCCATTACAAACCCTTTCTCCTTAAGAAAATTTTCAATCATCAACAGAACTGCTTTGTTTTTAACAGTAAAGAGACCAACTGTCCATGGAAACTTAATATCCACGAGCTTTCTGAAACTTATGAAATTTTCATCTTCGGCTAAGAATATTTGCCTAATCAACTCTAGTGCAAACATTCTCAATGTCAGAAATGATGGTAGGACATACTATTTGTGAGTAAACCCGTAGACCCTATTCACAGTATTGTCCGCGGAGAGGAACCAGCCCCCCACTCTCCTTTCAGGAGACAACTGCAACAGCTTTTTCATCTCTGGTAAGACCTTTGGTGGCCTCTTTTGGAAAAGGACTTCATACACTGGGGCCATGAGGAAATTCAAGAATTGCAATAATCCTTACACATGTCCTCTGTTAGAACCATCTCTGGGAGTTGAAAGTTTCTTTCATTGAAGCTCAAAAACATCCTCAGAAGGAGGGACTGAAACCTGAAGGTTCTCGACTGATAGACTTTTCTCAACTGAGAATGGATGGTTTTGGCTAATAATTCATCAAATTGTAGACAATCATATGGTCAATACTAACTCAACATTTCTGACACTATTTGACCTGAGCTAAGGGTGAATATTAGAATCAATAGTTTCAGTGACGAACTAGTTCGAGTCCATACCTAAGAATTGGCTTGCTAGGGTTATCAAAGACTGTGTTTCTTCGTTAAACATGTCAAAATAAATCAGGAATATTGGATTCGATAACTAGATTTCCGGCTTCAAACAATTTTTGAGAAAATCTTCCTTTTGCTCGGCTGAAGACTCTTGAAAAAACCGGAGTATATCTTCTTCATTGTACTCACTGGACATTTGGGTAAACTCAGAAGGGATTAGTAGAGTGTTTCGAATGGTAAGGGAATTTATGGGACACAACATTCTATACCTAGACACGCCCACTATCACACCCTCGGATGGAGAGTAGTTATCTACGCACCAGTCTACGAATTCTGGGCAACTAGGGGTTTTCTCAACAAAGAAGTAAAAGAAAAAGGAACTAAACAACCCGTGAGTGGAAACTCCCTGAAACTCAAGAGTTTTTAGTTTACTCTTAGCGACTTCTATACTATCATGTAATATGATAGTGTCAAAAACCTCAGAGCCTTTATCTACTAGGGCTTCTTCAGCACCATGAAATTCGAGACCTTGAGCCTCTAAATCTTTTGTTTCAGCCGTGAGAAAATAGTTTAAAACAACAAAAGACATACCAGGGTGGTAGACAGTTTGATTCGGAAGTTTGTCCAAGGTGGCGTGATCTACACAATCTGAACCCTCACTTTCTGATTCTTCAGAAGAATAACTGGAATAAATCCACATGTCGGCTTTTATACTATTTTATTCCTTTATCTGACCATGCATCTTTCCAGCTGGATAAAATATTCGCCATAGATCTGGGACCTGAGATTCATGAGCCGTGTGATCTTGGTCACTGGTATTTGTACTATCATTTCCCCTCCTCACAGCCCCTCCCGCACTTTTGACTCATGGGATTTAACCTCCTCCGTCGATCTTAAACCCTTTTTCCATCATGCAGTCTAAAGTTGAGAGATTTACCGAATTCTGTCCCTTTCAACCAAGATATCTCCCGTGCATGTGTAGCTAGCGGAACAAGTCCTCATTGTACATTTATATCTGCGTCGATCTCTACCATCGGATAGATCTGATCTTTAACATATTTCATGAGTTTTGAAACGTTGTCTCCAACGAGTGTTTTAGATCGACGGAATTATTTTCCACGACTGATCTAAACCTTTCGTGATCTTGGTCGACGAAAGTTGTAGGTGTTTAATTCATTTCACCAATTTGAAACATACCTTTTCGTGGTACACTTAAAACTTGTGTAATGACTCTCCATCGTTGATCTGCTTCAGCTCTTTCTCATGACCATTGAAAGGTGCTTCATTCTTTGTCATCTTCCTGACTGGGGTCTTCTCTTTCCTCTTGCATGGCCAACACAAGGGGGCTTGTCTATGACTCTGGACCTTGGGCTTCCCTTCATTTGATGGACCATGTCCTGTGTGGGTCACTAAGTTCATATCAAATTTTGGACTCCCTCCTTAGAGCCTTTCCTTTCTTTCAGAAATCCCATTACAGCTCCCGAGTCTCCTTGTCATGAAAATTTTGTAGGCTTTGTTTCTTCCCTTATGGGCCCGAAACCCTTCCATATATTTAGCACAAATTAGGTGCTAACAACTGGCTCTGGATAGGGATGATATCCTCCCTATGAGGTATCAAAGAATCCATAGACCATGTGTCGAATCCATTGGGTGGGTATCTTTACTCCAGACTTCAAAACATCTGTCAGTGTTGCTATGTGTGTAAACAAAAACAAAGAAAAAGAGACATGGTTTCCCTCCTAGATCTTATGGCTTTCTCCTCGGGATTCAAATCCTTTCTGGGGATACCTTTTTATTTCTTGAAAACTAGGAAATATATACATCTATGGTACAAGTGTTTACCTCTTCTTCGCAGGTCAAGTAGTGTTTGAGAAACCGCCCATTTGCCAAACCTCCTTCTAGCAGGGACCTGTCTTGATGTAGTAAAATGAAAAAAAAAATCTCCTCTGTGTTCCACAACAATGTAGGGACCTACCCACATTTTTTCAAATTTCCCATGTTTCCCTTTATCTTCTTGGGGTGAGTCCCACTTGAGGACCAGGTCATTAATTGAGAACTTTTCTTCTTTAACCTTCATGTCAAAGGTGTTCTTCATTTTCTCTTGATGTATCTACATGGTGTTGTAGGATTTGTCTCTCTACTCGTTTAACTCTATGATCTATTTTATCCTTCTCTGCATATGATTTGGTTCACTTTGTTGTTCCTACAACAACCTCATCACTGGCACTCCTAAAGATGTTGGGTAGACTACTTCAAATCTGTATGCTAGCTAGAATGGAGACATCCCAATCGCTCATTTGGTGCTGATCCTGTCAGCCCATAAGGCGTATTTCAACTTCATGTGCCAATCCCTCTTCTTATATTCTAACAACTTTTTTATAATCCTTACTAGGATTTTGTTTGAAGACTTTTCCAACCCGTTCCTCTGGGGGTAATAGGAGGTAGAATGGTTGAGCTTGATGTGGCATTTATGGCAGAAGTTAATCATCTTCTTTGACTTAAATGCTACTGCATTATCTATTACTATTCTCCTGGGGCACCCAAACTGAGCTAAAATATTTTCTTCTAGAAAATTCATAACCACCTCATCGGTAGCCCTTCTGGTGGGTATTGCCTCAATCCATTTGGTAAGGTATCTGTAGCCGTCAGAATCCATCTGTGTTGTCTAGAGGAGTTGGGATTTATTTCCCCAATGAAGTCTAGAACCCGCTATTGAAATGGTGCTTCCACAGATATGGGGTTAAGAGGAAGTGGGATGAGTTTCCTCTAACCCTCGAAAACCTAGCAATGGTGGCACTTGGTGATATCTTTGTACACATCAAAGAACAATGAGGGCCAATAGAAACCAGCCCTCAAAATCATGTTCGATATAAGCTTCCAGGAATGGTGTCCCCCATAGTCTCCCTTGTGAAATTATTCTATGGTCCGTCGGGCTTCATCTTCTAGAAGGAAATTCAAGAGGATACCTCCTGGATCCTTCCAATACATGTACTCATTCAAAATACAAAAAATTTCTGATTTTAACTTTATTGACCTTGCTCTCGTCTTCCGCAATCCTGCAGTTTCCTGTACATTTCGCAGCACATATACAATGTCATAATACCAAGGGGATGTGGATACACTCGGCGTCCAGTTGAAGTGAGTGGCTGGTTAAGAAGTTCAGCTGCAAGGAATCACAATTGGATTTTTTCATCATTTTGGCCATCCCCTGACCCTTAATGAATTTTGTGGGCTTGATTTCAATATCATACTCCAATAGCACCGCAATCCAATTCTCTCTTCTCCCTTCTGGTTCTGGTTGCATGAAGATTCCTTTCACAGTACTGCTGGGTACATAAGCGATGATGTGGGAGTGGAGGACATAGACTCTGAAATCCTTCAGCGACTTTATCAGGGCATATGCCTTATTTTCCATTATATCACACTTCAATTCCCCATCTCTCAACAGCTTGCTGAAAAACGCTATAGGTTGTTCGGCATTTTGGCCATTCTTCTGTAACAACACTCTGGCAACCGTGTGCTCAGATGCATAAGAAAAAAATAGGAAGTCTTTACTAAAATCTGGACTTACTAGGATAGGGGCCTCAGTGAGGGCATTTTTTATATCCCTGAAGGCCATCCTTATTTCTGGTGTACATTTAATCTCATGGTCCTTCTTCAACATGTTGGTAATATTCATTAGTATTTCAACGAAGCTGGGGATGAACCTTCTTAGAAAATTTACCTATCCGATAAAATATTGCACTTCTTTTTTGTTTCTCAGCTCTTCGACCTTCTAGATGGCTTTGATTCTTTCCGGGTCTATCTTTATACCGTCCTTCTAGATGATATGTCCCAACAATTTTCCCTCTTTTAACTCAAAATTATATTTGTGGGGGTTCAATGATATTCCATATCTTCTACACTTCTGGAAAACCTTCTCCAAATGTTGGATGTGTTCCTTATCATACCTGGAGTATACAGTAATGTCATCCATATAGACCACCACAAATTTGTCTTTTTCTTCTTCGAAGGCTATATCCATGGCACACTGAAATGTGGCTCCGGTGTTCATGAGACCAAAAGGCATCTTGGTGTACATAAAAGTACCCCATGGCATAGTGAAAGCAGTTTTCTCTTGATATTCAGGAAACACCTTCACTTGATTGTACCTCGAGAAACCATCCATGGTGGAAATCCTCTCAGATCCCACAAATGTTCATAAAATGTGTTCCATCTTGGGAAAAGGATAGTTGTCCTTCAGAGAAACCCTATTGAGATTTCTGAAGTCTATGCATATCCGAATCTCTCCGTTTTTTCTTCTTATCGGCACCACATTTGCGAACCACTTGGAAAACCTTAGTGTCACAATGATTTTTACGTCAAACAGCTTCTTGATTTCTTTCTTGATGATGGGCATCATTTTTGGGGTGGCCCTCCTCAATTTCTGTTTAAAAGGATTTTTGCCTGGCTTTATGGGAATGGTATGTTGTATGATGGAGGTGTCGTATTCTTTAAGATATTCATAGCTCCATGAAAACACGTTGGTATATTTCTTCATTAGATTAACGTAGTCTTCTTTTACCTTGGCTGGTAGCTTCTTTGACAGTTTTATGATCTTTGGGTGATCCTTGGTCCCTATATTCTTATCTTTGATGGCATCATCTACCAGTTTCATCGTTGGGTCCTTAGCCACATCATTTTGGTCGAATAACTTCTCTAGGGAGATTAGGCCTCTAGGAATGTGATTACCCTTCAGTTGCACTATTTCCTTCCCTCCCAAGGAATCCTTGTACTGTCCACTTTCATCAACCCCTTCTTCACCACCTTCAATATCCTGAAGATTCTCGAGGTGGCAATTTTTGTTATCTATATGGGTGTTTGCGAACTCATCTAATAAATCCAGAAATATCTTGATCTGCTAATCATATTCAAAAAATTTCCAGTGTTTGGACTTGTCAGGTATAGAGGGAATGTTTCTGATGCATACCTTATGCTCTCTTTGCCTGACCATAGGGGCTCTGAACCTTCCAATACTAGCGATTGCTAAGAAATCATCGATCGTGTTTTCACCTCTAGGGACTACCCTGATCGTGTGCTCGGCGAAATAATTGTCGAGAATTGACACATACTTCATTTCTATAGGCCCTCATTCTGGGATGCCTGGCGTGATATATTTCATTTATCTTATTTATTACCAATTATGACTCCCCTATGATCTATACCCTTTTGGCCCCCTATATTTCAAAGCATGCAGCCCTGACAATAAATATTCGTACTCTGCTACATTGTTAGTACATTCAAAATTTAACTAGTAAGACAGGATTTCAGAGTCTTGGATGGGAGAAATGGTACACACACCTGCGTCGACTCCAATTTTAGCGACTGAAGCATCAAAATACAAGGTCCAAAGACCTTCCTGCTTTTCCTTCACCTCTAACGCACTTTGCCTCCTGATGGGTTCTCCTTCTTCTTCAATGGGCGCCAAGATTTCGAGTTTGTAGAGACAAACGTCATTGAAGAAAATAGACAACCCCAGGTCGGTGTCAACAACGTATATAGAGTGGTCATCTGGCTTGTCTTGTCTGCTAACCATGTATGAAGATCTTTTCTCGTTGTATAATCTTTTACTCCCCCCAATCATAGGAATAGTGGCATAAGGCATGTCCATTTGTAAGCTCCCTTTTAATTTGGATGTCCAGGATATAGACAACAGTACGCCGAATTTGGGGGGAATTTCTGCCACGACCATGTCGATCACCACAATTTTGGAGGGCATTTCTGTCAGAGTCACTACCATATACTTGATCAACTCGAGACATTTTACCTTTCTGGAATCAAAAGAGTATAAATATTTGTAAGGTGTAGTGACTTCTAACCCCAGACTCTCTACCACTCCTTTAGGCATCAAATTATGGGATGCTCCGGAATCCAACATAGCATTATGCACGACCATATCATGCACATTCAGGCTCAAGTAAAAAGGGGGAACTTCCTCTTTATCTCCATTTTCGATTCTGGACCCAAAACTGACAGTAGGAGCATGGCCATTCACTTCCAATATGTCGGGTCGAAACTCTCCTTGACTCTTAATCTATGGAGGCTAAGGAGGGTTGGGTCTTCTAAAATTCGGGTTCCTGATTTGGGGCTCATTTTGTTCCCTTTTCAGCGATCCATTATCTACAACTAATTTATGCATCAGCTTCTCTATTGTCTTCAACATCATTTCAAACTTCACGTCATTAGCAGAAGCAACCGAGGTAGAAGGCCCATCTTCTCTGACTTTCCTTGTCTCCATCTTTTGCCTGATTTTCTCGCTCGCCATCATGTTAGCCTCTACCTCTAAGGCACCTTGAAACATTGTGGGAATATTTTCAAACTTCCTTTCCCTTAACAACAAGGAAAAATCATTGTCAAAAGCATCGACGTACGGTAACGTTGCGGCACCCACTAGCGGTTTGATGTCAGCATGAATAGATTTGTACGTCCTCATAAACCTACCATAAAATTCATGTACGGACTTGAAACCACCCTTCTTCAGGATGTTGTACTAGGACAGGACTTGTAGGGGGCTTCTCTTATATTCCCACCTTTCCAAAAATGCAGTCTAGAAAGCAGCGAACATGCGAATGGACCCGGAAGGAAGATCTTTGAACCATTTCTTCACCTCTCCCGAAAGGATCAACATGAACAACCTCATTTTCACATCGTCTTCATCTACCAGGTCTAGGTCTAAAAATTATTTGAACTTATCCACGTGCTATCTGGCTATGAAATTTCCCTCCCCATCATAAAATGGGACTCTCTGGGAATAACCTTGAGGGAGGTCATGTAATATGATAGGAAGATCTAGCGGGGTGAACCTGTCAGCCATTGGTCTAGGTGGGTTCGAGATTATGGGAGGAACTTGGAAGACAGGGAAATTTTGTGCCAATGGGGGAGTACATGGTCAAACGTTTTGGAAAACAAGGTTTCTAGACCCCTAAAAGGTCTACTGAAAAAATTCAAGCAGATATGCTTCCAACCTATCAAGATTCACTTTGGTGTTCTTCAGATCTGACTCTGATTTAGATTTCATAAGGGATCTTTTAAGGTAAGCTTCCTCCACGGAATCTTGGACGCTACGGAATTCTTGAGTAGAGGAATTTTCAAAATGAGGAATAGCTAACTGGTCTTTTCCCTTGTTCCTATACGGTTTATTGGGGTTATCCAAACTTTGTAAAATATCAGTGTCAGGATTACCTCTTGTATGCGGCCGCCGAGAATCCAGGATGTCTTCTGTATGTAGCTCAGAACCAATGTGGAGTCACCAGGGAAAATACACCACCTTATTTACTTGTAAGGGTCTTTGTTTTCCCAAAGAAACCTTTTATCCTTCAAATATTTGTCATTCCCCCATGGATGATATTCAATTTCATCCCTGGAAATGGCGTAATTTTGTTAGCACTCAAAATCGCACCCAAGGTTGCGGAGAAGCTAGCTCCCTTTCCTAAAGCGGTTCTGTTGTTACCTCGGGGTCCGCCTTTCTGCAACCTTGGGTGCGATTCTGAGTGCTAACATAAGGTAAACCCAATAAAATGATATATTTCATCCATGAACATCGAACCATGTGAGGTAAAATGAGCTCCAAGTGTTAGGAACAAGTGTCCAGGCGAATGCAGAATGTCTCCATCTTTACTAGTTCTGTGAGGAAATGAGTATGTGATCAAGTAGGAAGGTAGATAAGTCTTGGAACTGTGGAGAGCGAATGGTTGAGCTCCATAATCTAAAATAGCTTCTAAAATAACCAATTATTCACAAAATATATATCAGCAAATTCATGAGAGAAAACTAACATCAAATCCTCAGCAACAATTTTGAAATACTTGAGGTACTTGTTTTTTCACACCAAAATTGATGAGAACAGCTACAAGCATGAATGGAGGCTCTTTAAACTTAAAACTTGTACCAAATAAGGTCATATCAGATCCAAATAATATCATATCATATCCAAATAATATCATATCATATCCAATAGTTTGGAACAATGGTTCCAAGTGCTCCACCGAGATGGTAGATGCACAATTTTGTCCTTCTTCAACAAAACTCTGAGTATTGATGCATGCAATCATGTAGGAATTTGCTGGAATCTCTAGATCAATGAGAGTGAATGGATCATTCCTACAATTTGATATTATTTCAAAAAAATCCAAATTATTTCTTTTCTTCACACCAACAACAACATTAGAGAGAGAGAAATCAAATTCCTCTTCATTTTCTGAAGCAATCACTGGCAAACTTTGCACAGAATTTAGAATAGAAGAATCACTGGAGAATGCTTGCATATAATGGAATGAGAGGTTTTCTTCAATAACAGAGATTCAAATTTATTCTTCTGGATCAGCTATATGATAATATGAGATATCATAGATCTCATAAATTTTCGGAGCAGCAGGGCAAGGAGTCAATCCAAGGAGACTCTCTTCAATTCGAATTGGCTGTGTGGAAGATTATGCTTCTTCTTTATCTTGAAAAAATTCATTAGAGAGAATATAAGCCGATACGTTTGAATAAATAACTCTTGTGGTGCTAGGTGTGATCTCCAAATTTCTATAATTGTCCTCATTGTGCTTGCCAAAGGTTCTATCTAGCAAATCTGTCAAGATATCCTTTGGGTATTTAACAGAATCAATAAGGTAGTGCAAGCTTGGAGAAAAGGCCAAACATATTGTTCCAAAATCTTGATCACCATCATTTATCTAGTCATTCTCATCTTCATAAGACTCTTTGCAAAGTCCAATAAATACCTCATAGAGACCTTGTCTCTTTAGAGATGAAATCATCTTCAATTTCCATTCTGAATATCTTGTGAATGGAGTAAGAAAAGGAACTGATAATCTCAAATCAATTCACAATCATGTCAATTTCAAGCCTTTCCACCTAAACATGTACACTTTCTCAGAGTTTGTCACACTTGGATAGACTTCTCTGAACAGAATTCAGAGGAATCAAGGATATCATTCTAGGATTTATGTGGAAACTCGGCTGCTTTTGGTGTATAATGAAGTTCGTACAAGACTTTCTCCTGGACTGAACAAGGATCTTATACCATGTTTGAATTATTGAACCATTGATCTACATGAAATTAGTGCAATTGAAAGTATAATTTGTGCCAGTTGAATGGATTGAAAGTCGTACGCTGAACAAGACAGATTTCACAAGAAACTGATCAGAAATGCTTAGTAAATTACAACAATAATCTTCATTAATTTTGGCAGTATACAACAGTGTTACAATAAATAGAATTCGAATCATGTGGATAAGATTCGAATCTACCAACTCAATCTTCAGTGACTACCTAGCTAGTAGTGTCTAAATCACTGCATGGGAGCCAGTATTCTAACTCATGATAACTAAATCAATCTGAAAATCAGTTAAACTAGTTAAACCAGCTAAACTAAAGGTAGGTGGAAAAATGTGCCACTTCCCCATGTAACCATGCAAAACTCATGCTAGACTGACTGAAAGTGATCTAACTGAATGTAACTGAAGATAAAATCAGCATAACTGGTTACCTACCACAACCAAATGATGGAGGCTGGTGGTGGCACTCAAAGTGGCTCATAGACAAGGGAGGATTATAATAATCCTAACAACAAGCAATTACAACAAATGGATGAAAAATGGACTGATAAATGAACAATAATAGGAAGAATAGGGATGAAATAGGTGTCTATAAGTGATGAAAATAGGGACAAATCCATGACCCAACAAATATTCCATGGCTTGGTTAAGGCATTGGGTGATTGACAAAACTCTCGCTTTGCAAAACATCAATAAAATTAGAACTATGATTACCTCTAAATTCAAAGAGAAAATCTTGTGTAAAGAAGAATTATAGGTTAAAAGAAAATTATGGTATTATAAAGAGATAGTTAACCCTAATATTGATGATCAAAATTATCTTGATATCTTAACGAGATCAAATAAAACAAGTATATTGTTGAGATTAGAACAAACTCTCATGAGTTTCATAGTGAAATCAGGTGTTGGACTACATCTAAAACACTGTGGGAGGAAAGGATTTTCCACCTTTTCAAGTCTATGAACATCGAAAATGAAAATCACTCTCTTATTGTTCTCGACCTACAACCACATTATATCGTAGTTTCATAATATTTTCTACAACACAAACTTATATAACCTTCTAACTTCTTAAAACTATGGGAGCTACGTACCCTTCTTTTTAAGATTTTTTAAAAATAGGAATAATATTTTAAAACAAAATAACTAATCTCTATATTGTCTTTTCTTTTAAAGTCAATAGACACGTTTTTTCTCAATGGACATTAATCACCACCACCATCATCATCAATAAAGAATATCTGTTATAAAGTATGTTTAATTAAATGTGAGAAAATATATAGTCAATTCCCACTAACTCATTTGGATAAGGTGTAGGTCTTATCAGCAAGGCGACCCGAGTTCAATCCCATTAGCGGTGAGTTAGTTTGGAGGAGACACCCAAAATCCATCCATGTTAAGAGTTGGTGTGGCGTAGGATAGGTATGGTCCCTAGGTGATTTTGACAGCTTAGATTCCCCTATGTTGTGGTTTCTCGGCCAATGGTTGAAATGTATTGTCCCCAATTTACGAACATTTCTAACAACAACAAAAAAAGGTGAGAAAATATATAAATATTGAAGCTTTAAATGTCAAAAAATCATCATGATATAAGCCAATGAATACATAGTTCATATGAACTCTTGTTCATTACTCTACATGATAGAGTATGGGACTAAGATTTCTTCATCTTGGTGAGTGGTTTCAACCACTGCAACTATTTTTTGTTTCAAATCAATTCACAACATTAGGTAGGAAAGTATATGTTTCAATCAATGTGTATCATTCAACATCAACAACATTAGGTGACAAAGTATATGTTTCAATCAACGGGCATCATTCAATATCATGAACCCCTTCTAGGTTTTAGTCTTAGAATTCCACCATTTCCACCTCAAATTGAAATTGTATAGATTTCAATAAGTGGGAACCCTTCATTATTATATTCCCCTTATAGGGTTTAATCTTAGAATCCCACTATTTCCATTTGAAATAGGATAAGTACAAGGGGCATATGATCTTGTTTTCAATATATGTTGTAAAACACCTCAATTTATATCTTCTTCATGTAAGAGTTGTTGGCTATGATCCTATCACTACACATCCTGAAATCGGAGATGCAATTTAAATTGTAATATTAAAATTTGAGTTAATGTTAACATTTACCCTCATATTGCAACTGACATTTACGATTGTAAGTGCATTTACATTAAATTTATAAATGCACATTAAGACTTACATACAACTCCCCTAATGCGGGTGACACATATGACAATCACATGAGCCAACCGTAAAAAGGACACCTAGAAATGGTGCTATGATCGACATAGAGGGAGGGATGTGTGGGTATCAATTCATGAAGGAGTTAAACGCCCAGGGTGGAGAGCATCAAACCAACCCCATAGAAAGTTAGGACATCTAATCATTGATACGGTTTGTAGAGTTGAAGGGTTATGACACCAAATATAAATTTATTGCATGGTTATAACCCCGCATTCCTGCTCAAGGTTTAATGAAGACAACCAGGAGCAATATGGATGCCATCAACCTCAAATATATCGACCCGATTATATTCCTGGTGTTGTTAATCTTCTCCTCTTTCAACTAGGCAGTTGAACAACATGCAAAAATGCTAAGGCAGCGAGGCACACCGAGGAGAGGCATCACTAGTTAGGGCGGAGCTAGGTGAAAGGTTAACTTGGGGGACATGAATGGATGCGCATCACAAGTATCAATATCGATAATATGCATGATTGACGACTGGGAGTCTCACGCCGTCTCTGAGCACCTAGCTTCGAGGAGAATTGGTGGAAGAATCAACCATTATTGGATGATCAAGAACATTATTGGGATGCTAATAGAATATTTGACAAATAAATGGAGTGGAGAAAAGATGCGGTGTAGAGCATAAGGAATTGCCTAAATCAGACCAACGAGCACTTGAATAACCTGGAAACAAAATTCAGTTAGCAACACTACACCATTTCCTGCAATGACAAAGATATGGTTGGTGATAGGAACCTGGAGCAGCATGGCATGGGTGGTGAGACGTTCACAGTAGCCGAAAGGTCCACAGTCCCCGAGTAGGAGCACTAGGACAACAACCAGCTAATAACGTCGGTGACAAATTTAATCCCTCAACATGTGAAATGGGTTCGTGAGGAACCCAATAGTGACAGAGCCATGCAACCTCTTCTAGAGCTACAACCGACTATTTAGCCACATTGCTCACGCAATGATGAATATAGACCATGTCCCATATTGGAGGAAGCGTTGGAAGAAACGGATTGGGAAGCTACCTCCTAAAATCTCCACGCCATCCTCAGTTCACTCTTTTCGTTATTTTTACTCTCTCTAATATACATATGCTTTGTTTTATGTCAATTAATAGTCTTAATTAACTAATATGTAATATTTCAATCAGGGGGTACCACTCTAACAAAGGTTGTCTGTTAATTTTG
>LPNX011044091.1:595689-671082 GCA_001517045.1 Pseudotsuga menziesii | reverse complement strand
GATATGAAATTTCCCGTAGCTTATAGAAAGAATACTTACATACAACCCTTCCAAGTCTCTAAATAAATTGGGATTTAAGGTACATATATACCTTTGAATTTACAATCAGGAGGTTATATATTATCTCCCGCATGCAGAACAATTAGGGAAACAAAATAAAGGAAAGGCCTTCATCATGGGAATATTTGATATATTCGTGATTAGGAAATCTTGGACTGAAAAACTATGAAGAAGAATTCTTTATCTTCCAAGTTGGGGTACCAATTGTCATAATTGTATCTCCTTAAGGGTGAACACTGTAAAAATAGCCTTTGTAGATTCAAGGTTATGCAGTTTTCATATTCACGTTTTAGAGCAAAAATCAAAGTGGGATGGAACTTACTCCAGGAAGAGAATATATAATGTTCTTATTACTCAGGAAACTTCATCATCTCAACCACAAACTCAAAGAATGGATCTCGAATACGTTCAGTAACATTTGTCATTTTCTCTTAAAAACAAAACCTGGAAAAAGACATGGGACATATTTTATGGCTTGGGGTATACCACAAAAGACAGAGAAACCGTAGAAATCAATCCCCTCCTGATATGCAAGAGAAATAAAACATATAACACTAAAGGATCTCGAATCATACCTTATTCCGGACGATTGAAGTAGATCCCCGTTGAGATTTTTCCAATCCCGCTTGTGTTAGCAATTCACTCTCAACAACAGTAAACAAGGCAACCATGCTATATAATATAGTGTTAGGTTTACTCTAGCATATATAATCAATAATGCATAAGCAATTAAACGCATCCATTGATTGAATATTCATTTAAATGCACATCATTAAACAGGAAAAGATATTTCTATTAATAAAAGTAGAGATTACATAAGTGACTACCTATGTCGGCACATCTCCGAACCAGAGAAACTGAGTCCTCCACCTGGGCCTCCACCACCTCAATCCTCCATCTCTCGATAGCAAGCTCACAAGAAAAGGAAACCTTGGGAAGAACACAAAGTGCTCCAAGGTAAAAATGGATGTAGACTCAAGTACAAGCAAGCTACGGAAACAATGAACTATAGTTTTCTTGCTCTTCAATTCCTCTTCTTCAATGTATCCAAGGGGTTCCTTATATAGTGCTTCAATGGGGTAAGGGAAGGTCAAATCCAAGCAATCTCAAGGCATATGGAATGCCAAGAGAAAAGTGACTCGGATCCACATCAAGGAAAACTCCAAAAATATTTGGACTTATGCACGCATCCCGATGTACGTGGGTTTAAGGGTAATATCCGCGTATATACGTGAGAAAAGGATTAAAAGTCATGTACAACAAATAATAGGTTTTTTTAGGGATGATCTTGGAAACATCAAAGGTACAAAATGGTCCATGGGGTCCAAAGAGTCTGCAGAGGAACAGGGAAGGCCATAAAAATGTGATCAACCATGTGTGGTAAAATCAACTGTAACAGATGCCCCCTAATGTGTGAGGTCAAAGGGGTAACATGATGGTTGAAATACATTATAAATCCATCCCAGAAGTGGAGTGTTGAAGAACCAGGTGGAAGAACCAGCCATCCATCAATATAGTACAATAATCAATCTCTGCATATGAATGCAAATACATATAGCAGTCCCGGATACATAAGAGTACAATGGCTATGAATAGGCATGATATACAAAATGTGACATGTGTGGTCATCGCCACCTACAATATATAATATATCATAATCTCCATGATGAAGATATACAAAGGATAAATATCTCCATGAAAACTGAAGATATACAATGGATCAAGATCTCCATAATGGCTGAAGATATCGGACATACACTGGAATCAAGTCACGAGAGCTGAAATATCATGAACACTGGCACGATCAAGGAGGTAGCATATGTGGAATTCCACCAATCTGGAAAGTATTCTACACAAACCACTACAAGTACATATCCTACTATGTGAATAGAGGTGTCAAGGTCAAACATAGTAGTCCATCGTATGATTACCGGTCATTGATGTATACAGTTAGCAGACGCGAGATCACCCACCGATAATGAAAATGGGAATCAAGGTACTAGAGTGAAATCTAAGTGCGAATAAATGTGTTGAGGTCGAACACTTGGAATAATACATCGATCAGGGTACATTCATGTATTCCCAAAACTGTCGATGGCGAGAGAATCTACCACTGATGACTGTAAGTCTCAAGGCACTCAAATGACTCTAGAATCCTATCCCAGAATAAATTATCTGAAGTCAATGGGATGGAATCCGCTGGAAGGAGGGCATTAAGGAATCCCCCATCAACCAACATGAGGTACTCAGCAACACTGTATAATGTGGAAGGACTCGAACAAGATGTTTATGATCCAGTAATAGTACCGGGAATGGCTAACATGCAAAATCAAGACAACTAAGGAATGGTCGAATCAGGTTTCAACTTCCTTCGAACAAGAGCATAAAGGTGAATGGTGACTGAATGTAGGCAGCATAGACTCGATATACAAAACTGGGACATCTCTGCGACATAGGAGGCATTAACAGAGGCTTCATGGATACTAGAAGCTTAACCAGTTGGTGGAGATAAACTCAAAAAAATGAGTACAGCTCCTAAAGCCAAACTACTAACCCAACCAATAGATGTGATATACAATGCTCTGTTCGAAGGGGACACGACTCGAGTGCTACCAAAGATAACATCTTTTCCTGTCCGACTTTTTGGTTTTTTTTTTTTACTTTTTCAGATATTTTGAAAAGCTTGAAAAATAATAAAAGTGCTTTGCAGTTACAAGTCTAGGAGAAGATGAGTCTCAAGGGGCAAACAAACTAGTTCCAAGCAGCAGAACATACCTATGCTCAAAGCAAGGAAACATGTGCAGGATAAAAACACTCGGGGGAAAGTCCCCTCCCAGTAAAAAATGGGGAATCAAGCTGCAAAAGATATATAAAAAGGCTCTACTTGGCTAGACATGAGACAAGCTCGGGCTATATGGCTGATAATCAAAGTCAGGGAAGACGGCATAAGGCTCAATAAGGCAAGCAAGACCCATGATAATGCAATAACAACTTGACATATACAAGGGATTCCTTGGGAAATGGCCAGCATAAAGTTCAAGAGGAGTATGAAACTCTTGGTCAAAGTCACGGCGGTACTATACAAAGGACTCCCACACCCTAAACTAGAAATGTCAGCATGGTAAACATAATCTAAATAGAGTACCCATGTATGGTAAATCTCTACCATTCACAACATGTCACTTCTAAAAGCAGCAAGAAGGTTTTGTGACAAGATGGAATGGGTTTGTACCTAAGTCTAAAATGAAACGGTCATAAGGTTATGCAAAATGCAAACAAATGTGAAATCTAACCTATATTCTAGTTTAGACATAATACCTGTAATAAGCACGAACAGTTCAAAGCCACGGTCAAAACCGCACTCAAAATGGATTCCTACAACATCAAATTAGTTCAAACGGCCAAAAAAAGGTCAGAAACAGTCAAAAACTACAGAAAGTGGGTAAAATTTTCAAAAAATTTCTATAAATAGTGAAAAATTTAAAAAATTTCATACCATTTGAAATTTTTACCCAACATAGTGCAATTGAGCTCAGAACTTCAGAAGCGAATTCCAGGAGCATCGTCCAGCGGAATCCCTCCCCTTTTGATCCAGGTAGATTCTCATGCTCCTCCCTTTCATTTTGATTCATTTTTTTTCAAATTTCATGGGCTATTTATTTTTTGAGCCATCCAAACTTATGCGTTTCAACCCACTCAAAAATTGGGCCTTTTTCCACATATAGGGCTTACCATACGTGGAAAATGCACCGAAATCCACGTACATACGCGGTTGTTTTGAAAACAGTCACGTACAGGGCCACGAACAAGGTTTTAAATATTAAATCTTGATCAAAAAACTTGGTTTTTGTGCAGGATGGTGCTAGAGTGGAGAGAAAGAGAGCATGGTGATGTTGAGGAAGCTGTGCGAGGTAACCTCATGGCTCAACAAGCGTTACGGGCATGTGGATTGTACAAGTTTTGGTGTCTTGGCAGCCTGAGGGCCAAACCAAGACTACTCCAGCCACTAGTGGACTATTAGGATCCAGAATCTGAGACATTTAAAATAGATGGGATGTCGCTCAGCATTGAGGTTGATGACATATATTTGATCACAGGTTTGTCCCGACGAGGGGAGATGGTGAACCTCCCCTCTCGTGGGCTAGGAGGCGGGTTGACCATAGATGAGTACATAGTTGTGTACTGCTTTCTGGAGATGGAAAAGGTTGAGAGTAAAATCCTGACAAACTCTATCCATATTCTGGGGCTGAAGGCCACACTTTTGGCACTAGGAAGCATTGCAGGCCCTGGATTCACCCCACTAGGCCTCACGGCCAATGATGTTCTATGCGGTAGAGTTCATGCGACCTACAGTGTATGACTGGAGTACTACGTTGTTGAGCAACATGAAACAACAGCTCAATGACTACAAGATGGGCAAGGTGTGGAACTTTGGGTCCGGCAGTATAATGAGCACATTTTTCTTTGAGTGGGTGCCAGGGCTAATCCCTAGGGTAGACATTGCTCCACATGGAGTCCAAGATCCATCTCAGTGACACTGGGCAAATTTCATGTGTATACTGGGCAGAGGTAGGGTGGCTAACCCCTACCCAGCAAATTTCTTTCCATAGTGGCGAAGACAGATCGTCGCCATAGACGACTACCCCTATGCAAGGATAGACTTCTACGGAGACCTAGATATGCCCCTACCACCATGAGCAACTTATGGTGACATAGGTAGAGAATCCCAAACCCACTTTTTAAGTTTTGAATTATTCAATTTTTTTGTGTTTTTTGATATATGAACTCAAAAGACATGTTTTTGATGTGACTACACATAGTGACAATCTGTCATGTATATGCAGATGTAAGACCATGATGGCCAGATGGATTCCCTCGTCATCGACGGAGGGGAAGAGGAGATGATAGCATGGGTGTGGATGTAGAGCGGTTGCTCCAAAGCATCCACATGAACTGTGTTCATTTAACACACAATGTACCCATGGTGCAAGTCGAGGACTTTCCTGGGGCCATGCAGTGCCAAGTGGTTGGTGTACCACGAGCATGGGTTTGACTATTTCGATAGCTAGCTAGAGCCATAGTCATATATCATGATTAGAACCCCCATCCACCTCAGGCTTAGAGACCTGAGTGTATTCATTTTTGTATGACCGTGTAGTATATTTTGGTGGCTCGAAAGCCCCAATTTTGTATATGACACTTATGTAATATGACGTCACTTTTTTAATGTTAATGAAAAAACTTTTATGATGGTCGATTTTATTTTATTTACATGTGTGTAAAATGTGTGTTTGTGATATGCTTATGGTCTATGAAACAAATGCCAATCTAACACATAGTTAGCATATGAGTCAGCAATTTGATTAAAAAAAATTGGAACATGGATGTATGTTATATTCTCAAATTGTAGTTCTAGCAATCTAACACGTAAGAATCTTCGTAATAATGTCGAATCCCTAATACGATACAATCCATTAAGTTGTGAAACCACTAACTGTGAATCAATACGTACCTCAAGAGAATGAACACCATGTGAAATGGCATCATGCAATAACTCAATGATGGTGCTATATTTAGCAACATTGTTTGAAGAGGGCCGTAAACATACGCCTCCTGAAGACAATACTTGACCCGTAGGAGTATAGATCATCCAAGCAGCCGAAGCTAAGTTATGAGTGTGGCAGCTAACACCATCAGCGAATCCTATGTGAATGGAAGACTCCATCGACATCTGCCATAAGAAATGAAAGCTAATGAACAAACTCGATTACCATAAGAAAACCTAACTATGCAATGCAAAACTGTACAGTAATATACAACAATTAGCCCTGGATGAAGATCATGCATAGTATTTTTTGAGATAGAGCCCATTTCTATTCTTCGCCAAGCCTATCCCTTATAATCAACCAGCTCGTATGCACCTTTCTCTAAGACTCATTTAACCACGTAAGGACCATGCCACATGGGATTAAATTTCCCTACCCCCAAGGGTTCCTTAGCTTGATCCCACAAAAGGACCAAGTCACTTTCACTAAACTTCCTTAGAAGGATAGACTTATCATATTGGACCTTGACGCGATGCTTATTAACCAATAGAGCCACTAAGGCATCTTAGTGTTGCTCATCAAGCTGCTCTAAGTGGACCAAACACTTTTCCAATGCGGAAGTGTCAGGTAAAAGCTCCACAACTAGCTTCAAAGAAGGGATTTCGCATTCAACCGGTAAAACTAACTCCACCCCATGCACAAGTTGATATGGAGAAAAATCGGTGGCAGTCTTAACAGTGGTTCTATAGGCCCACAAAGCAGGATATAACATGATATGCCAATTAGTCTTGCTTTGTGCGATGGTTCGTTGGAGAATAAACTTAAGTGATTTGTTCACTGCTTCAACTTGTCCATTCGCTTGAAGGTAATAACAAGATGAATGCCCTTGCTTATACCCTAACTTGGAAGCCAACTCTTCCATCATTTTATTCTGAAAGTGCCTACCATGGTCAGTGACAAGCTCTTTCAGAATGCCAAACCGGGTGATAATCTGGTTGAAAGCAAAATGCGCAGCTATCTCACCGTCGAATTTAACTGTGGGCATAGCCTCTGCCCATTTCATGAAGTAATCGACAACCACAATAATGTGATGATGCCCCCAAGCTGAAGCTAGTTTGCAATCAATAAAATCAAGCCCCCACTTGGTGAAGGGACTGACGGTGACAATAGGATGTTACAGGGCTGGAACTTCTTTACCACATTAACGCAATCTTTGAATATGGACGGCCAAAAATAGCCTGCTCTCAAGATTTTTGGGGCTATAGAAATCCCAGATAAATGACCACCACACACCCCTCTATGGAAATCATTCAGCACAACCGCAGCCTCATCATGGGTTAAACAACGATGCAAAATGGAATCTACCCCATGGCGGTACAAAGTGTTATCCACTATAAGGTAGTTCTTAGCTACATGACGTAATCGTCGTCGTTCATCCTGTGAAAGGTGAGTAGGGACCTTCAATGTTTGCAAATATACAATGATATCCCCATACCAAGGGTCCACAGTTGAGATGAGGAAATATGCTCATCGAAAAAAGAATCCTCATAAACCTCTTCCTCCTCCAAACTTGGAAAATCGGATATAAGATCCGCAAATATCAACGATTTATTCAATTTCACCGAAACGAACTCGAGATCAAACTCTTGCAAAATGACAATCCATTTATTGTATTTTCCCCCAATCATCCTTCTAGTGAGGATGAACTGAAATGGATTGATATGAGCTATGATCAAGGTTTGGTGAAGGAGAATATAATGTCTCAAATGTTGAACCGCATGATAGCCAAGGCTAGCTTCTCCACATGGGAATATCAAAGTTCCGCCTCTATAAGGTTTTGGCTCAAATAATATATCACATGCTCATGGAGCTCCTCATCCTCCTAAACCAAAACCATACCAACCATCTCCATAGATGTGGCCACATAAATCAAGAAATCACGGCTATATTCTGGTGGACTAAGCACGGGGGTCGTTTCTAAGGCTCACTTAAGAGCATCGAAAGACTCCTGGGCTCGCTCATGCCAGTAAAAAGGGGTGTCCTTCTTCAAAAGACGCATAAAGCCTTTAGTGAAGTTGGAAAAATTAACCATGAATCTTCGCAAGAAGTTCACCATGCCTTGTAAACATTCAAGGTGTCTAATATTACGCGGGGGAGACAATTGAATTATTGCCTCAACCTTTAAGGGATCGACTCTTATACCCTCCTTGGATACGATGAATCCTAGTAAACGACCAACAGTCACGCAAAAGATGCACTTGTGAGGATCCAAATGAAATTGGTAATGGCAGCATCTTTCAAACACTAATCTCTTAGGATATGGATGACACACTCTCAAATGAGAGTGAGCAGCGAGATCATCCAAATATACTTCGATAATCGTTTTAAGATCGTGAAATAATAAGTTCATGGCCCGCTGAAACGTGGCTCCAGCATTTTTAAGGCTGAAGGGCATCTTCCAATATGAAAAAGTACCCCAATCACAAATAAATGCTGTCTTATGTTGATCCTCGAGCTTAAGCTGAATCTGATTATATCCGAAAAAACTGTCCATAAAGGAAAATACCTCACTTCCCGCACACTCATCCAAAATCTGATCAATAAATGGTGTGGGTAAATTATCCTTAGGACAGGCACGATTTAAGTCACAGAAATCAGTGCATATATGGATCACGTCCTACTTCTTATCCACTGGAATGAGATTTGAAACCCACTCCGTCAAGGGAATGGGATAGATAAAACCAGCTTTCAGTAGTTTTTCTATCTCAACTTTAATGGCGGGTGCTTTTCTAGGATTCACTTCAAGCAAACGTTGTCGAACCGGTTTTGCATCCGGATACATTTTGATCTCATGTTCAACAATACGAGGGTCTATACCCGGCATCTCTTCATATGACCAAGTGAAAATTTCATGAAACTCTTTTAACAGCTCGGTATACTCCTTGATCTCATTAGGGGAACAGCCCACCCCACTGTAGACATTCTCAACCTTGCCAGGATCACGAGAAATATTGATAGGAATTGTTGGTGATAAATTAGCCATGTTTCCATCAGCCATATGACCAGGAGAGCTTAATGGAACCACGGGGATACCAATATTCTCACTAAGAATATCCCTAAAGTCATCACGCTCCATACAATCGAGCTTAGGAATAAAATATGATCAATGATGCAACTCTTCCCAAGGTTTCTCAACCCCAGACATGGCCTCAAGAATAGCTTCATCCGATGGAAAAACATCATCAAGACAATCATGTGAGTGAGATGACTCTACTGCCCATGCAGGTCCTCCTCCTATGTCCGTGAAGAGGAAGGACTAGGCTCTACAACCTAATCAAGATTCGCTTGATACGCCACCATTGTTGCAGGAAAAGGCACGTCTGTCTCAATGGGCACACTCGAAGTACTCGGTAAAGGAACAATCCAAGGATCTTCCATATGGCTAGTGCGAAAAGACACCAAATTCGACGAGAATGAAGCCCCACCAAAACTAGACCCAATCATAAGAATGGGCGCATGACAACTAAAGGTTCCCATAAGAGAAGGATACATACCTATTCCCACACTCCCAGTGGTCGGCTGAGAATGATCGATAATCAGGGTAGAATCACCCGATGATGCATTAACACTCAGATTATGGAATGAATTTTGATCAATCATAACAATCCCATTAAACAGAAAGCATATCACTCGAAAGAGGGAAGAAGCTACGGCTTGCATACTATACATCCAATTCCTACCCAGTAAAATATTGTAGTCAAGGGGCGCATCAACCACCTCGACCTCGATCGCGACAGTCTTCCCTCCCAATTGGACCTCTAGAGAAGGAAGAATCGCATGCGGCCGAAATGATATACCATCGAAAGCTTTCAACATAGTTGTGGATTGAGACAACGTGGGAGAACCCAAACCCTTCCAACACAACAAAGACATCACAAAAGCAACAGTGCCTTCATCAATGACAGTACACTTGATGGTGTTGTTAAGACACTCTACATGAATCAAAAGAGACACATAGTAAGGAAAGCGAGGCTGCTCTCCCATGGTTTCAAATTTGATCATAGTAGAAGAGTTATCATCACTAACCCCAAGAGAAGACAACAAGGCTTTCCCCTGCAGAGGACAAGTCTGAAGCACTTCTAATGCGGACATCGCACAAGGAGTCTGGCCCAAATCCTCGACAACTGAATAGTTTTGGGTGGCTCAAGCATTAGGATTGTGCCCCAAACACGTTAATACTCCCTTAGGAATGCAAGGTGGAGCTTCAGGTTTATCCATAGGATTTTCGATTCGCATGGGGCTCTCGGGTGGGGAAGGTTCTTTCCCAAGGTCTGGTTGTGACAAACCATAATCTTTCATGCAAGTCACAACTTTAGTATCACGCACCATGTTGATGCAACCGTGACCACTATTAGCCTCCGACGGATTTTGATTTCCACTCGATGCACAACCAGGATCAACGGTCCTCAAGTTCATATTTTGATTGTTAGGTAAAGGATTAGTTAACACATCTTGGCCCTATGCTATGAACGTCGAGGCATCTTCCATACGAGGGCACAAGTAAGTGAGGTGGTCATCCTTCACAACTTGCAAGGAAAATTCACCTTACGTTTAGACTGCTTGTCCCTTCCAGCATTTTGAGTGTTCTTGTCATTATTATTAGAATTTTTGTTCTTGTTCCCACCCTTACGATTATTTTTTCCTTTTTTCTTATTCCTTCCAGGTTGTTGGTTGCCTTTTGGGCTTGACGATTGCACAGAAAGTACACTCACCAATTGGGTAGGTTGAGACGAAGTCGTAGCTTGTCCCGACGCAGACTGGTTAATTGACAATTGGCTCACTTGTTTCACAACCGAGTCCGCAGGTTTGGTACTTGTAGAGCCCACAATACCATCGGCATGTGGCCCAGGATTGATCTTGGGGTCGAAATTGGACCTAGAAGCATTAGGCATAATCTCATGCAAAAGTCCAGATTGAGCATATATCAAATACAACTCTTGTCCCCTAAAAATAGCTTGTTCCTCGTTTTGAACTCCGGATGTAGAAACATCCTTTGTGATGTAAGGTAACAATGATATGAGGAACCACTCAAGAAGAAACTATGGTGGTATAAAAGCTTTGATTAACCGTTTCTATCTACACCACTCTTGAATATGATCTGAAATGTGTGTGGCTTTGTCTTACCGGAAGGTCGACAAGAGTTCGGTACCGATGTCGTAATGTACGGGTAGCTAGAAATGATTAAGGAAAGTCATCGCAAGATCATCAAATGTAGCATAAGCTCCCCCCCCCCCCCTAGTAACTTTATATACCATTTTTTCGCAGGACCTGTTAGGGTGCATTGAAATAGCCTCAAACGAATGGAATCATCATGTAAGGAATTTGAAGAGCACCAAAGGTGGAAAGTGGTGACATGCTCACCAGGATCTTCACCAGCCTTACCTTCGAACTTGGTAATGTTTGAAGGAAGATTGGTAGGGATTTTCGGCCATGCCGGGTCATGAGACACAGGATCGTTCATTAATCTTGACAAGTCAGGTAAGTTCAATGTCATAAGGAAAGGGATCCTAGGTTGAGCCAGTCGATTCCATGCTCCCTAGTAGTTTTGATTCATGTAAGGTTGATTGCTATAAATACCATGGCCTTGGCCATAATAACCTCCTCCCATTTAGCCCATGTAGGGATGCATGGAAGCATTATGATGTGGGGTACCTTGATTATGAGGTGTTACAAAGCTATAATTAGAAGAGTAAGCGGGTTGTTGATACCCATACCCATAGGGTTGGTAGTTTTGTCCATATTGTGGTCCATAAGAATGTCCATGAGAAGATCCATAAGGTGTTCCATGGGATGTACCATGAGAAGGTCCATAGTTTGGTATACAGGGAGCTCCATGAGGTGGAACATGAGATGATCTAGAAACAGGTACATGACCTGCTGACACAACAGGAGGTACTCGGATCTGAGATACAACAGCATTAGTAGTCACATAATGAACACAACTAGTATCAACATCTGGCCTGAAGGCCCACATGAATTAGGGGGATTATGAGTCGTTAAAAATGCATTTGAAGGAACGGGGTTCGAGGATGAAGGGACATGTGAAGGAATGTAAGTGGTGTTCCCAATGTTCACTCGTCTCAGTCCTGGTATCTTAATAGGAATACTTACACTAGGCCTAGGAGGAGCATGTGAAGAGACCTCCACCACTGGGATGGAAGGTGCAATGTGACTCCAAACCTCTCTGCATGGAGAAGAGTGGGAATTCCCCCAAGCATAGTGCCAGGGTCAATTTTTGACTCGGCATGATATGTCGGATCGGGCTCAGGGATATCAGGTATGTCATATCTAACATAACTAGTGCTTGTGGGTTCATAGTGAGTCTCGTCACCTGGAAACCAATACTAGCAACCTGTGAATGAGGGATCATAACCAGATCGTGAAGGCTTCTCATGTGAAGGATCATATGTGCTAGCAGGATCTTCCTCCCCAACCTCATGAGGTGGAGAAGACATCTCTATAATTTCATCCTCATGATCTCCCATGGTGTGTGAATCAAAGTGAGAAGTAGTCCACTCAGACTGTCTGGTTCTCTCTCCCAAAGGAGGAGGAGACATGAAAGGAGGAAGTCCTGGTACACAACAAGAACGGCGGGGTGTCGCACCCAAATCCACAATGACTCAAAAAATTAAAAGACTCGATCTAATTACGCAAACCCTGGGAAAACTAGCGTGCACAGAGCATACGCCTAAAAATGTAAAGCCAAATCACAAGCAAACCAAGGGTAGGATATGTGAGCTCCCGAATGAAGCAGGCATGTCTCTCCTATGAGAGGCTTGAGACTCCCATACACAACAAGCAGAGGTTCATAACCAATTACAGTGGCCCTCATCTTCAACGCATATAGCGAATGTGCTTTCCGACCCCTACCTAGCCAGGAAACCTACAGAATAACCTCTGCAAATACCCCCTTGATAACTAGGTAAGGAAACTAAGATCACCTTGATATAATCAATGGTCATGCAGACAATCGCAGGAGGGATTGACCGTATGGGCAGGGCAACAAAGCCCGAAACCTGAAAGCACAACTAGTACCCCAGGGGTGCACTAGCCAATACCTCAAAGGCCCCCAGATATGAATATAATCCTGGAAATATCTCTGGTGCTAATCAATCACAATCAGGGGTCGTCCCAATCATAATTGCTCACACTGCCTCGTGCTTAACTCCCTTGTAAGAGGAGGATCTTAATAAACACTAATTATATAAAGGATTTCACACTCTCACCTAGACAAACACCTAATTGTTTCGTTTAGTGGTCTTGGAGAATTAAGTCACAATGAACTATTCCAAGACCCTAAAACCTAGTCTTGTTGATGCACCCTAGAAAAGAAAAGAGTGTAATTCATTTTATTATGCGTTGATTTTAATTGGATTTATTACTCAAATGGTAAATGGTCATGCAACTAATGATGTTATGACACAACAAGAAGTAAAATGCACACCTAACAATCAATGCAAATGCACTATGTCAAATGAAAAACAGGGTATGTATGTGAAGTGCAAAATTGTTCCTTCAAATGTATATGCAATCATTCCTATATGAAAATCTGACTAATATTGACCAAGAAAACCTAATGCAAGTACCATGCTAATGCAAAATGAAAAGAATGCATAACTATGCAAAAAGCAAAATGTTTTTGTATTTTTGAATTAAATGAGATAAAAAGCAAAAATATGACTCTACCACCATCACACTCTACAACCACTCATAGGCAGCAGCCAAGCAAAGTACTGAAGAAAAAGAGACCTAATGCACTAATCTCAAAATAAAAAATAGAAAATGAAATGACAAGAACATTTTCAAAAATCAAATCAAAAAGAGTCTCTGGTCAGAAACATAGGGGAGATACAGACTCCAGAAGCATCAAAGAATACTCAGCAATCATCCAAACTCACCCAGAAACACTTAATCTTCCCAAAAAAGAAAAAAATTAGGGCATACACGACTGTTCTCAGTAAACCTACGTACATACGTGACTATTCTAGGAAAACCTGTTGATAAAATTGTCATTGATTCCAACATGGACTTGATGTCATTGATGCCACCACTCTGCTGAAGACGTTGAAGACTCAGCTAATGATGCAGAAGACCCTAGAGATGGTCTTGAATTCCTGGTAGACATTGAAGAAGCTTGCATGATGAAGAAGCCCTTGTAACCTTGAAGGAATAGTGAAGGCAATCTGTATGATGTAGCATGATGATGTGGTAACATCATCATATCTCTGGATAGGCAAGATAATGCTGAGATGCAGCACAAAGTGGATGTGCTTGACTAAGCTAAAAGCATGATAAGGCAGTTTTTCATATCAGCAGCATAGTACACAGTCCATATTATATTCCAGCTCCTTTTCTAGACATCATTCTGTTGATGCACAAATCTACATTAAAAAGATGAGCAGTTCAGCGTGTTAATTATAAGTGATCTATTCCTGCCTCTGCTAGATACCTCTACATTCAAACAGGTGCTTTTCAGCCACAGGGAGTGTCCATAGGATGTGGGTGTTGTTTTCAGAATGATAAGGAACACAAACTCTGAAACTGCTGATCACATAGATAAGATGCAGAAGCAGGTCAGAATGATAATTTATGCAAACAATAACTCTCAAATATTTGTATTGCAATCTGGTGTGCATAAGTGTAAGGCCCAATGGAACTCAAAAACATTCATCTCTATTGTTATTCCACAGTGCAAAAAATATTGCCAGTTATTTCTTGGGCCCCGGCCACTACTGAGATATGAAGATTTAGCCTTTATGAGATTTTATTGCTTCTATGCATTACCGATAACGTTATTTATCCATTGAATATCTTTGTGATAAAAGGGATTGATATGTTAATGGGTATGACGGCCCAACTTTCCAAATAATTGTTTTGTATTAAAAATTTAGTATGTCGGCCCAGAAAAATTTAGAAGTCGGCCCACATATAAAAAATTCTTTTTACATGTCGGCCCCTAAATATGGTCAAAAATTCAATATAAATAGGGCATCACGTTTTCACTTTTGTGTGTGAAAAATTTCATAAGAGCACTGAGGAAACCTCGTGGGAGCAGCATCTGGAAATTCTTGCTGACATAGGAGAAGGCATTCAAGGAGCAGTCCCAATTTTTTTGCAGTCAAGACAGTCCCGTTTTTGTTTGGAAATCTTACAGTTTTGGAGATCGTTGAAGAAAAAAAATCTGGTGGAGAGCTCTACGATCTCATAAGTCAGCCGAGGAAATCTTTGGGAGCAGAGAGAACAGTCCGGTTTTGGACATGTAATTTAGCTCTGAAATTCGGTTTGTGGGAGAGCATTGATTCGATGGTGGAGAGAAGCTCTTTTTCTTGGTTTTAGAACAGATCTTGAATACCTTGCTCAGAATTTTCGGGAGACTGTGACAGCTGGGTATCCATCCACTCTCTACCCCCTGTAACATACAGCAGAGGTACTTCTCCTTATATATATGCTGGGATATTCATATACTTAAGATCTGGTACTGTAGCAGCAAACAGCAGTGTGTGTTTCCAGGCAGCCATGCCATTTGTACACCCAGCTATATGGCTATTCTGAAGCAGAAAGAAGTTGAAGCACAAGAGAGTAGATGGCGTTGAATTATATTCTATATCTAGCAGTTAGCATTATTATTTCTTCATAGTAGAACCTAAGTATTTTACTCAGATCTGCGAACAGTATGGTGTAGAAATAATATGGTTTTCATGTTTGTAGCTTTGGGATATGGCTCTTCATGGTTTACTTGCTTGTAGTTTTGGAATGTGATTTTTTGCATATTTTGAGGAAGTCACATGATGATGGTGCGCTTCACTCCCTTGTTCATGCTTCACTGCTGGTTTGATATGGCATGGATGATGCTTATTGATATGCTTTGATGACATGTTTGTAACTTTGGTGGCATGTGATATGCTGGAAAACCAGATTTCTTAACACTTTATTGGCAGCTGGGTATCTTAACACTTTATTGGCAGCGAACAGTATTTGTATGTTGAAGGGATAAGGAAATCAGTTTACTTGGTGGACTGGATTGAATATTGGTTCTGAAATGATCTGTGCTATGCATCTAGAGGAATTTCATTTGCATATGTTAAGATTGGTAGAGTGCTGTACGGAGGGCTACTAGTCACCTACAGGTTTCATCCTTTGTTTTGCAAGGACTAAGAGCAGAATTTAAAATCTTGTTGAATAACAAGTCTATGGCAAGTTTTTGTGACTAGGTCTTGCACAGATTTGAAGGCAACAGCTTGACTGAATTTGAGGACTGTCTATACACTTTATGAACTGTTTAGAGGAGGGGCAGCACATTGAAGTGGCATGTGTTCATGAAGATAGAGTTGATACATGCATAGCCACAGTGGCATGTCTCATTTAACAGCAGTTAAACAATGACAGTGGTAAAGTAATTCCTTTGCAGTGCAGAAGTGATCTCAGTCCTAATCCAAATTCCTGGTGATAAAGAAATGATGCTAGTGGCAAAATGTTGAAGAGAAGACTTTACAATATTGCATTAGTATATATGTCTAATGAGCAAGGTTTCAGCAGAGTGAACAATGATGATCAGAGAAGACAGTGAGCAGCATTGATCATGAGCAACAGTTTTGGATCAGCGGAGTTGATGTGTGCTTGGAAGAGATGATAAGCAGCAACAGTGATGAATAGTGTTAACCAGCAGAAGATGCACAGAGAAGATTGAGAAGACTATTGCAGCAGTGTTGAGCAGCAGTAGATGAATGATGAGCAGTGTTATAGCAGAGTTGATGAGCTGATGTGACAGTAAGCCTTAATGTAAAAGCAAGCTTGTCTTGCTTTTGAGGTTAGGATACCTCAAACCCGTCTTAGCTGGGTCTAAGAAAACTAGGTAGGGTCCTGGATGCTGAGCAGGTGCTCTATTTATCAGTAGGTGTTGATTTCGCCTAACGGTTGTATCCGGACCAAAATAATATAAAAAGATTACAAATTCATATGGTGTGGTGTTCTTTTGTGTTGTGTGGTGTTCTTCTGTATTGATGAGTTAAATGCTATTTGAATGATGATGTTTATGAAATGATGGAATGATGAATAGGTAGCTAACTGTGAAAAGTTTAAAATTGGCTTCACACTGATTCACCCCCCCTCTCAGTGTCAACAAAACCCGTGTGTACACGCGACTGTGAAAGAAAAACCCACATACATGAATAAAAAGAAAGAAAAATAAGGTAAATGGACAAAATAATAAAATATTTACTCCTACAGGACACTACTGGGCAATCATGCCCCCAGACTCGACACAGAAATAGAGAAATCGGAGCAATACAAGCACATTGAATGCTGAAAACCCCCAAATAAAAACAACTAGGAACTTCCCCAGTAGAGTCGTCAATTCTATTACGGAGAAAACTTCCTATGGCTTGGGGTATACCACAACAAACAAAGAAACCGCAGAAATCAATCTCTTCCCGATATGCAAGAGAAATAAAACATCTAACACTAAAGGATCTCAAATCATACCTTATTCCGGACGGTTGAAGTAGATCCCCGTTGAGCTTTTTCCAATCCCGCTTGCGTTTGCAATTCACTCTCAACAACAGTAAACAAGGAAACCATGCTATATAATATATTGTTATTCCTACTCTAGTAGATATAATAAATAATGCATAAGCAATTAAACGCATCCGTGGATTGAATATTCATTTAAATGCACATCATTGGACAGGAAAAGATATTTATATTAATAAAATCAGAGATTACATAAGTGACAACTTCTATTGGCACGTCTGCGAACCGGAGAAACTGAGCCCTCCACCTGGGCCTCCACCACCTCAATCCTCCATCTCTCCATAGCAATCTCACAAGCAAAGGAAAGCTTTGGAAGAACACAAAGTGCTCCAAGGGAAAAAGGGATGCAAACTCAAGTACAAGCAAGCTACGGCAACAATGGACTATAATTTTCTTGCTTTTCAATTCCTCTTCTTCAATGTATCCAAGGGGTTCCTTATATAGTGCTTCAATGGCGTAATGGAAGGTCAAATCCGAGTGATCTCGAGGCATATGGAATTCCAAGAGATAAGTGACTCAGATCCACATCAAGGAAAACTCCAAAAATATTTGGACTTATGCACACATCCCGATGTACACGGGTTTAAGGGTAATATCTGCGTATATACGCGAGAAAAGGATTAAAAATCATGTATAGCAAAAAATAGGTGTTTTTAGGGATGATCTTGGAAACATCAAAGGTACAAAAATGGTCCATGGGGTCCAAATAGTCTGCAGAGGGACAGGGAAGGCCATAAAAGTGTGATAAATCATGTGTGGTAAAATCAGTTGTAACAGCAAACTCAAAGAATGGATCTCCAATATGTTCAACAACATTTGTCATTTTCTCTCAAAAACAAAACCTGGAAAAAGACATGGCACATATCCACTTTAAAATAGAAAAATGAGGCCTAACAAAAAATCTCAAAGCAATAAACGATAGGATGCCAATGATCATTTGGAAAGGAGGAAATATTCTCGACCTAAAATCCAAGATCTTGAGGCTGAAAGGAGACAAAAACACAACCTTTATTCACAAAACCATTGAGAAGAGAGGATATTTTAATGGATATCAAGAAAATCCTCAAGCATGTAAAGACTTGATTTGTGAATCCTGGATTGACCAAAACTTGTGGCAGAATCCTTTACCTTGGAAAAAGAGCTATCTGGTCATTCTCCTATCAGTATATCTTATAATGGATGAAATACCAAAAAGTATTCATTGTAGATTGAATTCTTTGCAGTTATCATGTCCAGATACGGAACAAAAAATAAAAAAGTGATGGGATGACCTTACAATAGTAAAAAAGGCCTAAAATGTTCTCATTAATCAAGAAATTTTAGCATCTCAACAGAAAACACAAAGAATGAAAATCCAAGACCTTGGGAAACATTTGTCATTTTCTCTATAAAACAAAACCAGGAAAAAGAAATGGAACACATCCAATCTAAAATATTGGAAACATATGTGACATCACCAAAATGATCTCTTAGGTGCAGTGAAAGAATGAAGGCAATATGCAAAATGTTGGGTTTTGAGGTGCATGGGGGTGGTGTTGTTGAGGTGAAATGTTTCATTTTTCTTATGCTTTATTCTGCTACAGAGTTTTTCCTCTGATGTTCAGGATTATGCTCACGTTTTTCTTCAAGGTTTGAGCATTGGTTCGAGGGTTTCGAGGTCTTTGTGTTTTTTACCTTCTATTTTTTGTTGTTAATCGAATGGATTTTTATTGGTGATCAATAGATATTTTTGTGCTTTCTCTGTACAAGGATCATTATTCTATAGGGATAGAGGGTTTCGAGCTTTTCGTATGCTTTTCATGGTTATATTGTTCGGGGTTATGTTAGTAATCGATTGGGTTTATGTTGGTAATCAACAGAGTTTTTTTTTTTGTTTTGAGGATAAATGTTTCATTTTTATCCCTGTCCCATGATTTATGCCACTACGGAGCACTGCTTCTTATGTTCAGGATTATCCTCACATTTTTCTTCAAGGTTCAAGGGCTTCAAGCTCTTCATGTTTTCTCCTTTGGGATTTCACTATTAATCGACTGGTGTTTTGCTGGTGATCAATAGAGATTATTGTGCTTTCTCCATACATGGATCATTTTGCTACATGGATAGAGGGTTTCGATCTTTTCATGATTCTATTGTTCGAGGTTCTACTAGTAATTAATTCAGTTTATGTTTGTAATCGACAGAGCTTTTCGCTTTTTAAGATAAATTTTTCATTTTTATCCCTATCTTGTGCTTCATGATGCTACGGAGTGTTGCTTCTGATCTTTAGGATTATGCTCATGTTTTTATTCAAGGTTCGAGGGTTTCGAGCTCTTCATGTCTTCCCCTTCGATATTTTGTTGTTAATCAATTTGGGTTTTGTTGGTGAATAATAGAGGTTTTCATGCTTTCTCCATATAGTGATCATTTTGCTATAGGGATAGAGGGTTTCAAGCTTTTCATGGTTCAATTGTTTAGGGTTCTAGTAGTAATCGATTGGGTTTATGTTGGTTATCGACAGATATTTTTTTGGTTATCTCATTCTGTGATTCGCTCGTAATCAACTAGGTTCTGCTAGTATCGATGATCTTTTCATGCTTATAATATTTGGGGTTCTAGTCTAGACAAATCTTCAACAACATCTATTGGTGATTGATTAAGCCCACTATTCTTGTTTCAATGTTTAAATGTGTTCTTATTTTTGCAACAAATGAATGTTTCTAGCACTTAATATAGCAATTAAACTAATTTCAAATGATGCTCATGTTATTTTGAAGGTCTGACTGGATCACGACTGGTTTGACACATCTGGATCGTCTTGGAGGTTGTATCACAAATTTAGGCACAAACATTGGGGATGTCAAAGTGAAGGAGCTTGTTGCAGCCTGCTACATTAACTATGTGAAAATTGTACAGTGTTTGTATTGTTGGAAATAATTCCTTTCAATCCTAATAGTATTTGGATTGTCATTTTCTAAGTTTATATCAGTTGAAAAACAACTCAGAGATATTGGGTTCCTGGCAGTTAAGAGGTAAGTAAAAGTTTTTTTTTCTTTGTTCTATTACATTTTCATTTTAATGCTTAAAACCATTGGAAAACAATATTTCATTGTGATAAGGCATAGGAAATAGAAAGGACCAAATTCACTACCATTTCATTCTACTTCCTCAATGACATGGATTTCTATAGGATTATAGAAATCCAAAACGATGCAAATTTGAAATTAAAGCAAATGCCTCTTCTTGATTTTTCTACTCAATGGCTCCCACAATGAATACTAGGTTGATAGGATCAGCCAATGTCTCTACCCCCATAGTGTGAGTATCTAGATCCCTCATATCATAATACAGTTTCCATTTCACCTCTTTATAAGTTCCTTAAACCTTTATGAACTCATGACTTCATTGCATCGTCACACTTTCTTCCTTCCATCTTTTGAGGCCACTGAAGGATCCTTCCTACACTTCTCTCATCCTTTGTATTGCCTTGCACTATGAATGCATCTCACGCTCACATCTTAATACCAAAAAATATTTTTTGGCATAGCTATTTTCCATCTCTTCCTTCTACCAATTATTTTCCATATTTGTGTGCCTTAGATGTAGTTGTTGTCATTCCTTTTTAGAATCCAATACCTTTACCACCATTAATCATTTCAATAATTTATGACACCAAATCTGGAATTAGGTCTATTGGACTCACGATTATCGTTAGACCAAAACCCGCAAATGTTAATCTCTGCCACAATCACTAGAGTTAGGATATCGGGAGGTGATTATTCCATGTCACGAAACTCACAGGGAGCGTTGAACCCAATGTCCAACAATATCCCCCCCAACGCGAGCCGAGAGAGTTTCTAACCGTTGACCTGTTTCTCTGATACCATTTGTTGGACTCACGATTGTCATTATAACAAAACCCACAGGAGTTAATCTCTGCCACAATCGCCAGAGTTAGGATCTCGAGAGGTGATTAGTCCATGTCACGAAACTCACGGGGAGCGTTGAACCCAATGTCCATCAAGGTCCTCTTTCTATTCCACATTCCCACGCAATGGTTATGCTTCCATGTCAACTTCAATGAGGCTTAGTAGTGTACCCCATTCAACCATCATCATTTGTATCCACACTGGTATCTCATCCAACAATATTGCACATGAACCTTTCTTAAATATTTCAATTTCCTTGGTAAAAAAATTAATGACACTCCACCAAAAACCCCAAATCATATCCCTATACCATGCCTTTTTACCAGAAATAAATTGCTCGAGTCAAATTTTGGTCATACTATTTGATCTTTAATATGTTTTCGATGGTCCACTCAACACTCATCCATGAAATTCAATGTCAACCACATGTTAACGCTCCTTCATGAATTTTTCTAGCCATTTATGTAAAATTAGTGAGATACTATCCCATAAAACACCATGCAAGCATTTCAACTAGTACTTGGCTTTGGATCTTGCCACATCCTCTCCTACATAACCACTTTCTTGGAAAACAAACTCATGAAGTCATGCTTCTAGCCAATCTTGAAGCTTGACCTTCTCTAGCCTCCCACACATCTCTACTACTTTGCATTGGTGTTAGTCCCTAAGATGGAACCATGTTGTTGGATCTATAATATACCTAGAGTATACACAGGGGTGTAACACATGCCCAAAGTAGTTTAACATGTCGACATATTCAACCTTCTAGAAGGAAACATGTCTCGCATGAGGTGTGTATGATATTTTCCATGTGAATAAAGTGTAGAGTATTCAAATATGTAGTAGGTGAGTATATCCCATAGTTATCATATTCATTCAACCAATCAAGATAGACAACATACATAGGTATAAATAAGATGCATAAATTATTCATATACATCATAAATACATTAAAAATATATATGCATAAATCATTCATATACATCATAAATAGATAAAAATATGCATAAATCATTCATATACATCATAAATAGATAAAAATATTTCATTGTATTTGCATACTCAAAATTATGAGGAATTGCATGCTTAGTCATCTACAGTCTTATGTATTTTTCATATTCACCTTCTACCATTCTCTATAGTGCATGGAATGTTTCAAAACAATCCATCCTCTTAGAGTTGAATTTGAGTCCAAGTATTTATTGTTGGATACAATGGCACACTGAGAGGGGGGGTGAATCAGTGTGGATGCACTTCTTAGCAATTTTCACTTATCAAAGCATAAGCAAAGTGTTGCTGGAAATACTCACCTCATGCGGACAGGAGTTGTTTCCCTAGTTGGAAATCCTTCACAACTATAACAAATGATTAACAAAAATAAATAGCACTTTCCCTAAGATATGTAAATGTTTGGAATAAAATTTTCACCTGTTACAAAGTGTGATACTCCATCTTTTTAGAGTACTATATCTATACCTGCAAAAACACATCACAAAACACACAAGATCAAGAGTACCAAATACAATATACTCTCTCATATCAATGACTAAGGAGTTTGATAATAAAACTTTTGATTAGAACATAATAATAATTATGGGAAAGGAACCTTTATTTCATCAATAAAAACAATATAGATAGATTACAACCAATATGCCTTAGTGTTGAAATGTCTCCAATCAAACAAAGTCTGCCTTCAAAGCTTCAACTTGTCTTCCTGCCACCCTATTTGGCCATAAATTTGGTGTTGTATCATAACTTTCCTCCCTTTACCCATGGGGGGTGAGCAACTACTTATAGCCCTTGGGAGGATATGAATGGTTGATATTCTCATGGGTGAGGTGGAAGGGAGATCCTTAAAGGATGGATCATGAGCCCAAGTGGTCCAGAAGTGTAGGGATGAGGGTGCCATGAAACTAACCTTCGAGAAGCTTCGTGAATCTTCTCTTTTTCCTTTTAAAACTCGAGCCCCGCTATTTTTCTATTGATACAGGGTGTTACCAGGGCAGCACCACTTATTTCCCAAAGGGACAAGGCAGTGGCACCGCTTTTTGTCAACTGAAAAGGGGAGTTGTTGATAGGGGTAACGCTTAATGCTAAAAAAGCAGAAGCGGTGGTGGACATAAGTCTGGAATTATAATTCCTAGACAATGTCTAACTCCACATTTTGAGGATTTGAGGCATATTCTAGTGTTTTGGTTCTTATCACATGATCATGAGGCTAGAGGAATAGGATATGTGAAAGCTTTGTAAGAACAAGTTATCACTTCAAGGCGAGAATTCACTTGATTGGAGATCTTCATCAACCCGTATTTTCTGCAATGTATCAATACTTTGACTCATATTCAAATGACTCATCATCATGGTTGCATACCAATACAAGGCAAATCCATGTGAGGTATGAACAATCATGGCTACTAGATTACAATGTAGATCCATGCGGAGAAGACTCAAACTTGGACATAGCTACAAAACATAAAATGTAGATCTCTATCATAATGGACACAAATTTTAGCATAGCCATGACCTTACAAATGTGGATCTATTAAATAGGTCTCAGACACTGAGAGGGGGGGGGGGGGGGACTCAGGGTTTGTTAAAAAACTTCTTTGCCAAACCACAAATGACATTAAACAGTCAATAACATTTACAATCATATATATATACATGAGATATTAAACCTAAAAATATCAAAATATAATTCTGTTTTATAAATAATTAACTAGCCCCAGCTAGATGGAGAAACCCAGTTCTCTTACCAAACCCAACTTGTATACATGCCTCAGCATGTAATGAGGAATACAATCCTCTAACAAGCTTCAATCTATCAACAGATTCCAATATGTTCATAGATGAACACTAGGTTCAAATCCATGAATAGAATAACTACCAAGATACAAAATAATCCACCAAGATACACATTTCTTCAAGTGTTGTCTTCATATATATACGCTTTCTTTCTACACCTCTTCAGAAAATGATATGTCTTCTCATCTACTTCTTCATGGAATGATGTGTCTTTTCATATAGTGGACACAATAAAGTTTTTAAACTAAATTTTATTTGTAATTATATTTGGTCCTTTTTCTTTTATTATCATATATCAACTTTTAAAAAAAAACTTTTTGAAACTTTATACTTAGCATTTTTTTTATTAGCCTTTATGTTAGCTCTCTTTTAAACTAGGTTTTACACAAGCACCTAGGAGCTTTGGCCCTTTATTTTAAGTTTTCTAGCACCTAGTTCTTTTACATAGAACCATCTTCTCTATGACCAACACGTTGTCTTGTCATGTCATCACCAGGCTGCCACGTCCTGCCAAGTCATCAACAGTCTGCCATGTCCTGCCATTCATTGTCGGCCACGTGTACCAAAAGGTAGGGGGCCTAACAGGTCGTCCTGGGCTCCGGGCTGGTGAGCTTCTCATGGAGTCCAAACACCCAGATCCCCCACCATACATTTTCTCTCCGTGTTGATAAGAGTGAGAGAGGTTGGCATATATAAACCCATACACACTCATTTCACTGTCAATGTGGGACTAAATCCCAAAAAAAAACAAATCACAACCGTTGATTTGATAATCCAATGGCTGCTGAGTCTCTTCTGATTGTCAAGTGAGAACTTGAATGGTGCAACGACCATGACCATCATCACACTGCTCTCCCAGTGCATGGAGATGACGAATCTCAAAACACTCTTCCTTATTAGGTGTACTAACTTCAATTTCAGCATTAAAACACCCTGGTCTTTGCAATATTGGATCAATTTCATTTACTCTGTTTGTTGATGCTACCTTTCTTCTTTGGAGTAATTGGATGTTTTCTACTGGCACATAACTAATTCACAGTCCTTCCATGATCGTCACGGGCCTTAAATCCCTAATATAACAGCTGCAATCTATAGTCATGAGAGTCCAATATTCCTCATGAGCATAAATAGGCTTGTAAAACAAACTAAAACCTTGCCAAAGATGTGTTCAACCCAACATATTATACATTGACAATTTCACTGTTTTATCACCTGCTTGCCTTTGATGTATTTCGGATAGCAACAAAAATAACTCACCAATACTGGAATACAATCACGAGGCATCGATAGGGATCATATCGAGATAGCACAACTATTGCACAATGATTTGCCTCTTGAGATATTTGCAACCAGTTCCTTCGTAGACTATGACCAATAAACCTTCAAAAGTGCGCCCTGTATGTTGTCGATCTGAGCCTAAACCTGGGCTTAAAATAGAATTAAGGAATGTTCCCTCCTCTCAAAGGTGGATGCTTATATATGTTATTCTGAAAGCTACAGTTTCTTTGCATAGAAGAGCCTCATTACTTTCATCTAGTGCACTCGTACACTCATGCAAGAGGGCAAGTTCTTGATATGCAAGTAGAAATCAAGCAAATTCCAGTCATTGATGTTCACCATTGCAGTGTGTCATTATATAATCAAGACATAAACCTTCAATATGCCAACAAGTTCATCTTCGTTTGTAATAGGTTTATCTTTATAATGGGCATTTGTTAATCCAGCACATTACAAAAATGGGTTTATCTTTATAATGGGAATTTGTTAATCCAGGACATTGCAAGAAATGGTAGAGAATGATTCTGATACAAAAAATAATATGTTCAATCATATAGGTCAAATAATCCCTTGGCACAATGTTCCTAAAACCATGCAAGGCCTTTCGAGGAAGGAAAAATACTTCCCCAAAACTTCTCGGTGTTCATTCTAACTAGTTAATGTTTTCTTTCTTCTGTATGACAGTTTATCCCATGCATTGGCTAGTCATTGCTATTTTCTCATATCTAAGGGAGAACCCACTGCTCTGTATTATATGAAATTTGATAGTGCCTTTACCAAAATACCATATACCAGAAATAGTTATGAACGGAGACACTTTTCCACTTCCACTTGGACTTTTTATGATTTATCAATGACAAATCACCAATAAGAGTAATAATGTAAGGTGGTGTTAAATATTCTGGTCCATTGCATTAGCCATGGCACTATGAAGCATTTCCAAGGCTCAACCTGTAGACCGTTGTTCTACACGGGTATGTCTGATGAAACAGGTCTCATTTATTTTCCATCAATTGAGATTCAGAAATCTTCTTAACCATGGACATAAAGCCACATCTACTTTTGTTTGTCTTCTATTTGTTATTATCACATCACTCTCTCATTTGCTCTCATCACACTTGTTTTCCATTATGTCTTGGTTATTCCTTTGCCATTACTAAACTCTGCTTGACATCAATGACAACTATAGCCAACCTATATTGCCATATTTACCTATATTGCCATATTTGCCAACATGATCCATGCTAGAACTCATACAGATACTCCATCGCAACCTGGGAAAAAACAATGAGTGCTTAATAAATACCTAGGGTCTTCATCTAGTCTTCAACAATGTACAATTATATCCATGTGATTACAATGTTTTGATGTCAAACATGGTAGAAACTACTTGATTAATGGTCGATGATGAAAACTGTTAACAAGTACGAGGGATATTACCATTGATGTCGATGATTCCCAAGGTACCCTAGTACAATCTCCTGAGTGTGAATAGATGATTTGATGTCGAACACTCAGTCAAATATTTTGATCAAAGGTCAATGATGTAAACCTATGTCGAAAGCGAGAAGATCTGTCATTAATGTATACAAATATCAAGGTACTACTTTGTTTCTAATACTAGTTCCTAAATGAGGAGTTGAAGTCGACAGGAATAGTCTCGTTAAAGGAAGGTCATGATGAATCCCACATCGATAACACAAAACTTGAAATTTGAGTATGATGTAACCATGGGAGTGACTCAAAAGTAATTGACACAAAAGTTGTTTTGAATATAGGTGTAAAATCTCAAGACAATTTCTCTTTTGAACATAAGGCGGCACGACCGAAGACTTCGTAGCATTGAATTAACCAAGAAAGATACCAGGACATAATGCGACGATGGATAATGCATTCTTTGAAAAATTCAAAGGAGTGACTTGAATCATGAAAGTGAATTGACTTGGAAGCAAGCTAAATACCCAATTGACTGAATGAAATGCATACAAGTTCCATGTTCAAAAGTAACTAAGAACTGCCATTATTGCAAATGAAAAATAGTTCCCTTCCCTTAATTTCCCCATCATGATTGACGAGTGCCTCTTTTTGTTTTTACGAGTTCAAAGAGGGTAACAAACACTCGTTGAAGATTCTCATCGGATAAGTCCATTCTCATATATTTCACGAACCTGAGAAAGGAGGGGTTCGTTCCCAAAAGAGGGTCTCTCAGTGTTTAAGTTAACAAGTCCATTGAAAGTTAACTCGGTATCATTCATGTTTAGAGAGTCTAAACGAAGATAGAAGAAGGCTCCAACATGTCCTTTTTCGTATAATTTAGTCCCTTGGGCCCGAGAAAAGTATAAAATAATTCCCAAGCAAACTCTTCTAGCTGAGATCAAACAGCGTGTTCCTTTTCCGTAAAAAGATAACCTACCACCGACTAGGCGATCATTCAAATAATTTTACAAGCGTGAACATATCAAATTCACTTGGCAATCTTTTCACATTTAAGGAGTCTGAAAAAGGCTTAAAAAAGACTCCATTAGGGTTTCTTTTCGCGATGAAGGATTTTAATGAGTCTGAAAAGAAGCGAAAATTGGACTCGAAAATTTGGTACTAAGTTTAAAGAGCACAACCAAAATTTTGAAATTAGCGCTCAAAGACTTTTTATGTTTTGCATAAGTACAAAAAAGTCAAAAACCAACTCTTTCATAACCAAAACTTTCAATTCTCATCCCTGGAAAAACTTTTTGAAATGATTATTAGACTTCCAAAAAGATAAAAAAATATAACCTTTCAAAACTATTAAGGGTAATCATTAATAAAATAATTAAAATATTTGAAAAAATATAATAAAATCCAAAACAACTCTTATAAAAACTAGTGAATAGTAAAAAACTTTTACCATTTCACTATTTACCAGTTGGAGAGCCATTTGGAGCTATTTGTGTGCAATCTTCAAGCGAGCATTCCAGAGCCATCAACCATCCATTTCTCGATCTGTCAGCTCCGAGTAAGAGCTAAACTTATTCCTAACATTTCTATGGTTTTATTTTTTCATTCCATGCAAAACATTTAGGGTTTGTGGGTTTTACCCAGGGGTAAAAAGCGTCCGTAGGGTAATGCGCCTACGTTTTTCAGGAAAGGCGGTGTCTTAATGACACTATGCTTTTCATGCTGAAAACAGTGGTTCCAATGCTCTGTCTCAAAGGGACAGGAGAAATGCTGCAAAATGCCCTAAAACGCGTAAGAACCATGCCAAAATAATGGTTTCCAAGTATTTTTAATGATTGATTTTGTATTTTAATATATCAATTTATCTTGTTGGTAGGTTACTTTGGCGAATATGGTTATCTGGAAAGAAAGGAAACATGAAATTGATGATTCTATTGGGGCTGATGTTGATTCTATGGCCTCTCTACGGGACTGTGACCTCCTGAAATTTTTCAATGTTCCTAGTATGAGATCCCATGTGAGATTGTTGGATTATATTATGAGAATGTGGAACCCAGAACAATAATATTTCGAAGTAGGGGCTCATATTCTCATTGTGGAAGTAGAATACATCTACTTCCTTATATGGTTATCCAGGAGTGGGGCACCTATATCACTGACAAGCCCATGAGGAGGAGATGTGACCACACAAGAGCTCATAGATAGTCATTGCTTTCCAAGTACTCAGAAGTTTGGAAAGAAGAATCCTATCAAAGAGGTAATGGATTTGCCTCTTCGCACAGTGTTTTTTAAACATGCAACGAGTTTCAGGGAGCCAAGGCCCTCATCATGATTCTCGAGCACATATGCTCTATGCCTTGGAGGTTATGGCACCTACAGTTTTCAACTGGGAAGAGGCTTTACTAAGTACTTTTAAAGAGTAGTTGACCAAGTGTCGACAAGGAGATATGAAGCAATTTGGTTATGGTACTATCTTAGCATCTTTCTTCTTTGAGTGGGTACCTCATCTAAGGCCATAGGTAGCTTTCACTGAGCTGAGAGCACGAGACCCTTGCATGTTGCTTTGGGCAGAGGTCATGGCACGCCATGGTGGCGGTGGGTCTAAGGTCACGTATGGGAGCGCCTTCTTTCATTGGTTGGATGACCAAATGCATATGATTCAGGACTACACATATGCTGGGACTAAATTCAAAGGAGATCCAGACATAGCCCTACCAGCAGGTGCCCAATGGGGCGACATTGGTAAGTAGAATTCTAAGATGTTGATTGTTTGTTTTTATATTTTATGTTTTATATTTTTTATGGATGTTAACAAGACCTAGTTTTCTTTACAGATGTGGGAGATGCACGACATGGGGGTTCATCTCCTATTGACAGGTGAGCGGGTTCCCATTTCGTTCACAGGGGGGGTATGATGAGGTGACTGAGTTAGAGGAGAAACTCAACCAGTTGAGTCTAGATATTCCAGAAATTTATGTGTATGACCTCTCTAGGAGGTACTAGAGGCACACCACTTGAGTATCAAACCAGTTTGGGCGCCTGTTGTGGAGAGTAGCAAGAGCTATTATGTGTTATCATGAGCATCACTAGTTATCCCATATGTTGTATTCACTAAAAGCTATCTAGATTCAGTATTTTTGTTATTTTGTATATCTGAAAGCCAGTGTGCTTCAGTTGAGGTCTTGAGACCATAATTTTGTTTTTTGAAAAACACTCTTATACATATACATATATATACATATACATATATATACATACTTATATGTTGGCAGCTTATATGTATTCAAATGTGGAATGATATTTACATGAGTGTTTATGTCTTTTAATGCGTATGTTTATTCATAATGAACCATGTTTTCACTTTTTCAATTATTATGTGTGAGCAATATACCAGTCCAATATGTAATTTCCTAATGAATCTTCAACCATGTTACAAGACCTAGGTATATTTTGATAAGAAATAGCTTCAAATGATCTTTCTAATAAACGCACTCTTCGAAATAGACGAATAAGTGTAGGGTTTCGGATGGCATACCCTTGATTTAAGTGACAAACCACTAGCTGAGAATCCATGAAAACTACCAAGTGATCAATGTTCCAAGATGTAGTGTCACATCCCCTCCCCTCCTCTCTAAACGAGGAGAGGACACGACGAACTTCTCTACCGCCATCATAACCAAGGATCTAGCCCCATGAACATAATCACAAATGCATTGAAAGTAAAAACATATGAAGATGCATAATACATGAAAATACAACAGAAGAAAATACCATTCAAGCATTCAATATGTTCATAATAATTTATAAAACAAATACATTGCAGAGCTAATACAAGAGCATTTATCTTGAAATTGAGTTGTCATGCAACTAGCTAAGTCATTGCAACGTTCCACCCAACCATAGGCCAAGTGTGCTCATCAATCTCTCGGCACAACCGCCACCGCCAAGTTGGGCATGACTTCCACAAGGAAAAGGGGAACAACAGACTCACACATATCCAAATACACATCAAAGTTCATCCAAGCCAATTTACAGTTGGGTTTATCAGGCTGCTAAGGAAGTGGAAAGGAAGAATTACTAAGCTAGTGAGCTCAACCACAGAGCTATGGACACATGCACAAGATCTATCTAGCTTGGCCTCCACAATACCTACACACCCAACACAAGGAAGTATTCTCTTCACTGCTACATAGTCCCTCGGGACATATCTTCCCTTCCAGTGTTCTCTCAAGTGTGCATAGAAGAATGGCCAGCCCCTCTTGATCTTTCTGTCAAGTTCCTCTCTTCACTAGGTTTATCAAGCCAATTATGTTCCTATTCCACTTCTAAGTATTACTCACAGTTCATACCAAAACAAGGATGCATGTAATAGCAAAATACAAGTGTTGGGCATGAAGAAAAACGTCATGGGAACCAAAAACGAATTGGTAGAAGAGAAAACAGCCCTGGGAGAGAAAATTTGATTTCAGAAAACGTTTATGGACTTCATAGGGGCAGAAATGACCTCTTCAATCCCCCAAATCGTCAATCTATTCTCCCATTCACTGTGCAACGCAAAAATGGGTTTTCCAACCATGGAAAATGAGGAAAATTGCAAAAACATGAGGAAAAAATGCCCATCTAGCTCCAACTACGTGAGGAAGAGAAACACATGGGTGAGGAATGGAATGGGCCTCCATTTTTTGGTGTTTTCTTTCCCCATAAGCAAGGATACAATTTTCCAAAAATGATGGCTTACCCCAATACAAATTTGACTACCATACCTCTCCATTCCCAATGCATTAATTACCTCAACCAACTTCTGAGAGAATTAAATGATTTGGTGCATAAGACAAAATGGGTAGTTGAGAGTTTATGGGTTCTCCCATTGAAATTTAGCTTAACACTATTGGCTCAAGGGTTTGAAAAATTTCCCTCCCTATTCCTTGTGAAATCATGCCCCCATCTCTTGTTGCATTGCATAGCTAGTTGTAGGTATTTTATTAAATTGCACATTTACATGATATCTCAATTTGTATTGTGCCTGGCTAGCACGAGAACCATAGGTATCAATTTTAATTGTCGATACATAAAAGGATAAATCAATGGCAGGGCCTTGGCCTTGAGCTCCTCACCATGCTTTAATACTGATATTGCCATCATTTAAAATTTTAATGCAATAGGGGTCAAAATTTGCATGCAGCCTTGGTTAACAAAACTATTACTGCATGGTACTCGACGATATTTTTGGTGGTCGGACCTAAGCATACCACTCCTAAACTGACTAGGTCATGAGTTGGGGAATTTAAAAACCCAAGCATTTGAATCAAGGTTCAGGGTATGATGGAAAGCACCATCAACAAAACCGTAAAAATCCATTTGATCTACATAATCAAAACATGGTATAAACAGTATTAAATATAACTCAAAACCATTTTGAAATAATGAAACCACATAAAAAATTCAATCAATGTGTATATATATATATACAAGGTACTACAACAAAATATTTCTTTAATCATAGTACATTTCAGGTACAACCCATTGCGAGGTTTCCCAAAAGGTATCCCATCATAATCAACAAGCTCATAGGCCCCTTTTTCTAAGACTTTACTAACAATATAGGGACCATACCACATGGATTCTAGCTTCCTTTTTCCAAGTTTTTCATGTTTCTGATCATAATTCAAAACCATTTATCCTTCACTAAATAAACGAGGTTGAATGGTTTTATCGTATTGAACCTTGATGCGTCTTTTATGCGCCTCATTGGCCAAGGTGGAATCTCTTCTATTTTCATCAAGGTTCGTCAAATACAGAAAACATTCTTCTTCGATAGAAGTGTTTGAGAGAAGCTCGATTGCAAGCTTGAGTGATGGAATCTCAAACTCAATAGGTCGGACACCTTCCAGTCTATAAACCAATTGGAATGGTTTAAAACCAGTTGTTTTTTTTACTGAAGTTTTGTAGGCCCATAGTGCAAAAAATAGAGTTAAGTGCCAGTTGGATTTATGATCTCCAACCATTCTTCATAGCATAGTTTTCAAAACTGTGTTAATGGATTCAACTTGACCATTAGCCTATGGATAATAAGGATTTGAGTTCTCATCATGAAAACCCGGCTTGGTACTCAAATCAACCATGATCAATGACTATAGCTTGTGGAACTCCAAACCTAGCTATGACGTGATTAAAAAGAAAGAGGGCGGAAGTATTACCATCCTCTGCATATGTAGGCATTGCCTCAACCCATTTTGTGAAATAATCCACAGCTATGATGATGTAAACATGCCCCTTGGTTGAGGTAGGCTTATAATGCATGAAATCTATGCCCCAATTGGCGAAAGGGCCAACAACAATGATGGGGTGTAACAAGGCAGGGTGGGCACACTTTTTGGAATAAAAAAGCTTACATGGTGGGCATTTTTTAACTGCATCATGACAATATTTAAAAATTGTAGGCCAAAAATAACCAGTGCATAGGATGTTCTGAGATGTAGCCATCCCATAAATATGACTGCCACATGCTCTAGAATGGCAGTCATTCATGACTTCTTCAGCCTCGTCATGAGTAAGACATCGTCGGAGAATAGAATCAATACCACATCGATATAAAGTGTCATTTAGAATGAGGTAATATTTAGCGTGGTGACGAATTTGTCGACGATCTTCATGGGAAATATTAGGCTGAAATATTTGGGTCTGGAGACATATGATTAAATCTCCATACCGGATCAATTTTGCTAATCAGGAACAATAATTCATCTAGAAATGAATCATTGGGCTCAGTTTCCATGAGATCATAGGGAAGGTCACACATTAACTCTGCAAAACCTAAGGACTTCTTAGTAGTAGCCTTAGCGAACTCGAGATCGAATTCCTGTAGGATAACAATCCAACGGGAATATTTTCCCCCTAGCACTTAACGAGTCAAAATGTAATACATAGGGTTGTGATCTGAGAGTACAATTGTGGTAAGTAGTAAATGTAATGACAAAATCGTTGCACATCGATGACCATATCCAAAGCTAGCTTCTCCACATGTCAGTAGCGGGTTTCAGAATCGAGAAGTCTCTTACTTAAATAATAAGGCACATGTTCTTGGCCATTTAGGTCTTCCTGCACCAAAACCATACCAATGGTAGTAGTGGAGGCGGCAACATAAAGCAGAAGGCCTTTTGAATAATTTGGGGGGTGCAACACCGATGAATGTGTCAAAGTGTGTTTCAAATTATCAAAATCACGTTGGGCTTGGTCATCACAAAGAAACGGAGTGTCTTTTTTCAGGAGACACATATACCCATGCTTTTTTCTGTGAAGTTGCATACAAAACGGCGAAGAAATTTTTCCTTCCCTTGCAAACTTTGGAGTTCAGTAATTTTGGTTGGGGCAGGTAAGGCCAATATAGAAGTTATATTCAAAGGATATATTTGGATACCGTCCTTGGAAACCATGAAGCCAAGAAGACATCCATTCTCAACATAGAAGACACACTTATGTGGATTAAGCCAAATGTGATAAAACGGCATCAAAGGAAAATATTCCTAAGATGTCCTAGATATCCTCTCGCTGCTGAGAATGAGCAAGGAGGTCATCTAAATATGGTTCCAAAATGTGTTTAAGATTGTGAAAAGCATAATACATGGCTTTCTGGAATGTAGCTCCGACGTTTTTCAAATGAAAGGGTAACTTCTAATAAGAAAAGATTCCCCAGGGACAAATGAATGTCGTTTTATGTTGGTCAACGAGTAATATCTCTATTTGATTATAGCCGAAAAAAACATTCATAAATGAGAAGATGACACTCTCAGCACAGTTATCAATGATATGATCCATATGAGGAGTATGAAAGTTGTCCTTGGGACAAGCCTTATTCAAATCTCTGAAATCGATACAAACCTTAATAGTGCCTGTTTTTTATCTGGAAGAACAATATTAGATACCCACTCAGTCAGCGATATAGGATAAATTAAACCAGCTTTCAGAAGTTTTTCAACCTCATATTTGATTGTCGCAACTTTCCTTGGATGGACTTGATGAAGTTTTTCTGAACTGGTCTTGTCGTAGGATAAGTTTTGATCTCATGAACAACAATGGACGGATCAATCCCAGGAATTTCTTCATACATCCAGGAAAAAAAATCTAGAAATTCCTTAAATAAATCTCTATACATTTCAATTTTTCCGGTTGAATAGCTCTGGCCTACGTGAACATTTTAATCATTCCAGGATTAGTTGATATGTCGTTAGGAATAGTCTGAGTGATATTACACAAATTTCCTTCAGAATCAGTGTGTTGTAACAACACAAACATTTGAGTGTTTTTGACAATATCAATACTGATAAAAGAAACAAAATCAAATTCTACCAAATTGGCATTGGGAAGAAAACAATATCTATGGTGATGATCTTCCCATATTGATTCTTTCATACTCAAGATCTCCATGATAGACTCATCCAATGGGAAATTTTGTGAGAGATAGTCTAGAGTGGGGAGAGGAGAATCTAGCCAGTAAGGTAGATGATAAGGATATGATGCTACTATGTGGTGATCATTATAGTATACATCTGAAGTAGATTGAATGGATTTGTAGAGTGCTTCATGAGGACCTAGAGAAGGTGTCTCAGTAATTTATTTACCTTTAGGAATGTACCTGGTGGTAGATATCATGTTTACTGATGCTACTTCCATAGAAGGAGTAGACAAATGAAAAACTCCCATAAGAGATGAATCCTTCAACAATCCTACCCCGATCAGTTGATAAGGCAGAGGGGATTTCCCTAGCATGGGAATAAATATTATTCGCAGTAGAGGTCGTAACATCAGGTGAACAAAAATCAAGTTGATCTATGGTCACAACCTTTCTTGAGTGAGGGAATTGGAGAGTGCAAAAAATTGACGAAGCAACTGCCTTCATAGCATAGAACCAATAATAGATTGTAATCTAGAGAAGCATCGACTACTTCCACTTGAATAGAAACAGTGTTCCCCCCCATATCGATGTATAATTCCGGTAACAAGCCATGAGGTTGGAAACCTCGTCTGTCGAAAACTTTCAAAGTGGTAGGTGACTTAGTAAGTTCAGGATAACCAATGGCCCTCCAACAAGACATGGACAAAACTAAAGTGGAATCTCCTTCGTCCAACACAGTACAATGGACCTTCTGCCCAACTATCCTGGTTGCAATTTGAAACGCAAGTTGGTGGGATAACCTTGATTTGTAATTATCCACATCAAAATGATTAGTAGTAGTATTGTCTGGATCAAGGACCCTAAAGCCGTCAATAGGTTTTTACACTGTGTAGGAAAACTTTTGAGTACTTCCAGTGTAGACATAGCATAAGGTGCCTGAGCCAAATCCTTAACAATGTTCTAGAATTGGGCAGCACGAGCACTAGGATTAAATACATATTTCCGGATAGTATTCTTGGGAGGGCGCAAAACCAAATCGAGGTTAGGTTTCTTAATTGTAAGAGGGCCATTAGAAGGTGGTGGAGGAGAAGATTTTGTAGAAGGAGTTTTTTCAGAAGAAGTACCTTCATCCTTCTTCTCTGTTGGTTTGTCATATTTCTGACTATGTGTAGCCAATGCAATAGTTTCAGCGGACATCATTTGAATTGCCTTCGTAGCAGTAGAGTTTCCTTGTGAAGACATGTGGTCAATTAATTGTTGTTGAGATGGAAAAGGATCGATGTAGGGTTACTTTTCAAAAACTTGTTAATTTCTTCACAATGAGGGAACTCTTTCGTGAAGTGATCGCCTCCACACAGTAGGAAAGGGTACTTAGCTTTCCTTTTTCCTTTGTTTTCATTCTCTGAGGTCACGATCTTGGGACTCTCCTGGCTATTGGTTTCCTAACTTTTTACCTTAAATTTTCTTTTGTTCTTATTGTCGGTTGTTTGAGTAGTTTGAATAGCATTTACCTCAACGGAAACTGTAGGAGTAGAAGGAGTGACAGTGTTAGAAGTACATGGATGCTTATCATATTTCATTGTAGATGGAGGTTGGATTGAACCTACGATGCCATCAATAGGAGGTTCTGCAGGTGGTTGGGCAGGGTCAGTATTGGGACGACGATCTTGAGGGATTAGATCATATAAGGTTCCGGACTGAGAGTAAACTAAGTCCAAATATTGAGCACGATCAATAGCTTTCTCTTCTGTAATAGCACCACCCATAGCCACATCATGGGAAATAGGAGGAAACGAAGATTTGGTAAACCAATCAGCTAACAATTGGTCTGGGATAGGAGCTTTAATCAGTCTCTAATGTCTTCTCGATTCATGTATATGATTTGAGATATGGGTAGAAGTGTTTTGCTGAAGGGATGTCAAAATATCTGTACCTATTTCTCAACAGATAGGTAGTTGGAAATGGGTAAGAAAAATTGTTTCCAACGAGTTTAAATCCACAAATGAATGTTGTGGAAGCTTAATGTACCACTCGGAAACTGTACCTTTCAAATTTCATTGGAAGAGTCTCAAACGAATTGATTCATCCATCAAGGAGTTAGAAGAACACCATATGTGAAATGTCATAACATGGTTTTTTGGATCTTCTCCCTGCTTCCCATCAAATTTAGGGATATATGACGATAACTTGAAGGGAATTGCAGGCCACAAAGGGTTGTGTTGGATAGGATCATTGATCAATTTGGACAAATCAGGTAAATCCAAAGTTTCTAAAAACAAAATTTGATGATTAGGTTGTAAATATTGGTAATATTGATATGGCATCTATGTACCAGTAGGACCATAAGTTGATTGATATATTGGTTGTTGTGGTGGTGGATTTGAAGGTGACCCTCCTGAGGATCCTCCTTGTGGTGGACCACCAGAAGGAGGTAGACCTCTAGTAGGAGGGCCTCCAAAAGGTGGACCATCGAGTGGTGGACCTCTAGGTTGAGGGCCTCTAGACGGTGTACCTCCAGGTGGTGGGCCTCCAGAAGGTGGTACTCTAGGTGGTCGTCCTCCATAAGGTGGACCTCCACCTAGTGGTCCCCCATAAGGTGGAACTCCACCTGGTGGTCCTCCAAAAGGTGGACCTCTAGATGGTGGTCCTTTGGAAGGTGGCCCCCCATAACCTCAAACAATATTAATAGGTGTTCTTTCAGGCATAGGCATGTATGACCAATTAGGTTTCCCCCATGGTGTAAAAATATTTCTGGGGTAAGGAACTCTAGGATAGACAATCCTTGTAGATGTAGGTTGATAATTTAAATTGCTTAGAGGTGGTTGGTTTCCCAGGTGAGTATAACCTCAAGAAGGTTTATTAATGGTAGGTTGTACCCCCGATGGTTGTCCTGTATTAGAAGGAGGAATAACCACATTGATATGTCTGGATGGAACAATGACTGATGGTTGTCCTACAGCAGGGTTCGGCCTAGTACTGGCAATATCTCCACTAACTAATGAAACATATCCACTAACTAAGGTTTCCCCCCAGTGGTAAAAGAAATGGGAGAACCAGAGGCAGACCCAAGGTTTGGAACTGTAGGAGTAGGAATGGAATGTTGGCCTGGATCATAAATTACTGCACCTTGAGCCGGTGATCCTAAATTAGGAGCAACTTGAGATGATGAAAGTGCACGGTATCCTTGGGGATTCGTTTTTGAATGACGGGGAAGAATATTAGTACCCACCTTTTTAAGGCTTTCTTGAAAATTATGTAAACAATCAACATATGGTTGTAGACCTTTAAAAAAAATGTGTTTCAAGGAAACTCCCATCCAGGAGTCACATAGGAAGGCCTAGTGGTCCCATATTCAGAAATGGATTGCCCTAGGGAAGTTATCCAAAACGGAGTATTTGGACCAAAATTTGTTCCTACAGTATCATGTGATGGGTGATTGAATACCCAATCAGATGAGCCAGGTTGACAAAATGAAAGGTAGTATCATCCGCAGTAGGTTGTTGAATTGTTAAGGGATTATCATAAGAAGTGAATTCTTCCTCAACTTGCACAATTGGATTACCTTCTACATGAGAATCAGCTGTGACAGGTTGGTATGTGCTATCATCCACAATAGGAGTAAATTCAGGTGGTAAACCTTGTACTCTTCGAGATCGTCTCAAAGGTCACTCAGACAGAATGTTGATTACAAAATCTTAACCTAACTAAAATCACACACAATCACTCCTACGCAAGCTAAGGCCACAAGCAACCTTAAGTGAAAAGAGGGGTTGATGAAAAGTCGGTTCCTCACTAGGATTGTCAATTCTTTGCAACTCACGATATACCACATGATCCAATAGTAAAACGTGACAAGGAGGATTGGGACCATACCATTGCCTGAATACCCGACTACCTAGACGGCACGTGCGTAGTAGCTCCCCGAGTGATGTTCTCGATGTATTGATCCAACAATATGGCTAAAAGGATTTTCTCAATTAGTTAAGGGTGTCCTAGAAGGATCTCCTGATATACTTAAGGTACGTGTGAGCTCAAATTCGTGTTAATGTCATCTAATGCACAACCGCTCGACAGGAGCCTTCTGATATACTACCGATTACGTGACATACATTTCGATATACCTCAAGGGTACATGAAAGGTCATTCGATATATCGGTTGGTACTTGGAAGAACTACATGCCCTCGGGATGCAGTGCAGGAAATAAAATGACAGTTCCTATGTTTATAGACGCCGAAAGACGTCTTCTAACTTATCACTCAAGTTACTAAATATTTTAACCTAAAGCTAGCGTTAATTTTATCTTATACGATTAAGTGAATGCATGAAGTGAGTACAAAAAAAAGTAAAACCATGCAACATGTTCATCCAAATTTTCACTTTATCTTTCAGGGTATGCCCTACTTAGAGGAGAGATGGTTATTCAATTTCCATTTTTCAAACATAAAATCCCAAACAACACACTGAACTATTTTCAATTTGCAAGCAAGCAAATACTTCTAAACTCTAATCTTGAAAGTAAATGGAATAAGATCTCTTTTTTGAAAAGAGACATGCTATAACTACTTGGCACACCAAACTCTTTTAATTCTTCAAATGCAAAAATATCTAACTCAAACTATGATATTTTTTTTATTGAGAAAAGAGCATGTAAAGAGGGAAAAAACATGAATGCCTAAAATTTCATACAACTAATCAAGTACTCAATGATTCATCCTTAAACACAAATATATGATCAATCTCAAAAAAATTCTCTGAATCAAAAGTGAAAGCAATCTTCTATTAATCTATGAAGAACAAAACAAATAAATCAAAAGCAAACTATTTCTTTTCAGCTAATCAAACAGCACTCAGAGATCTGACTATATAAATTTCAAGTACTCTTTCAAACCAAAAACTAAGAATATCAAGCAACTTGAACAAGCCAAGACAAACTAATTCTTAACAAGTTCTTGAAATTTTCCATATTTTGAATACATAGTCAACTATTAGTACCAAATCCAGAAACAGATTCAGAAAAGAGAAAAAACTAAAGCTAAGTTTTGAAATCGAACAGGGATCAAAACCCTACCTAGAACCGCTTCTCATAAGTGGTGAACAGAGTGTTACTTCCTAAGCACCGCTTCTTTCCTTCAAGAACAAAGTAGTGGCACCGCCTGTTGTCCACTGAACTTATGCAATGGCACTGCTTCTTGTCTTTATCAAAAGTGTGGTGTTTCCTGTAGGTTTCAAAACAAAAAATCAAGCAAAAAAGAGGAAATTAGTTTTCAATATTAAGCATCAAATCAAAAATAAAGGCAAGGAAATGAAGCATATGATTCAGATCTATTCAAATCTAAGCAGATCAGGCCAAAATGAAGCCAAATATCACTAAGTAACTAGCAGATTTGATCAATTGAAAACCTGAGGTTGAAATAAAGGCAAGAAAGTGTTGTCAAATAGAATACTTGTGGAAGAAACATATGGAAAGGTTTTTGGGACCTATTATTGGTCATTCCTCAGATGGAGATAGTAGAAGAAGAAAACTTATGTTGACAAATTATTCTTCAACAACATGCATTAGATATCAAATTCCTTCGGATGGGTGGAGGCTAATTGGATCGCATGATTGTTCCAAAGTAATGGGACTCCATGACCAGGATTACATCCACAATGGAAAAAAGCTAGTGAATCCTTTGTTTAGTGGGAGAAGAGATTTAATTATTGGATAATAGTTGATTAGTTTTAACCATGTCAAATTGGTTTATAACACTTTTAAAGTGGATGATCACAAGCTTAAAATTGAAGATATATAGAGGATGGATCGACAAAATTCAGCTTCAGCACTGCGCATTGCTTCAAGGCATGTTCAAAAGTTTTTGGAAGAGATGAGAAGTACAACAAGTGGCAGGAAAGAGAGGACATTAGGTACATATGCTTTACTAACAATTGTTGTTGATTATATTGATATTTTATGTCTCTTAATTTGACTCTTTGGAAAAGAGTACGAAATGCTTCAAGAATTTATCATTTATTCACATTATGATTATGTTGGGTATGAAAAAAACCTCATACAAATTTCAACATAAATTTGATCAGTAGAGAAGCATATCAAGATGTGAAAATTTATTGCCGCTTTGCAGTTTTGTTAATGAGATTGTTCAGGGATCAGTACTCTAACTTTCCATGTGTATTGCATTAAATTGGGTAAGATGTATGTGAGAACTTATTTAGCAAAGTCGGTGGGATGGTTGGAGTAGAGAGGGCCTATTATTTCACTAACTTACTTTATGTTGTTGAAACCCTTTTTTTTAGGCTAGGGGAATTGACAGCTGGGGTCAAGGTTGGTACTCACATGACACGGGGTCCAGGGATCCAATCCTGCTACCACTATACCCCTAGGTGCAACCCCAGAGTCCAAAGCATGGCGCATAGGTCAATTTGGGGGGGATTTGAACATGAGACCTTCCAATTACAACCATTTCAACTTTACCACTTGCTCTGGACCCCCACAGTCATGTTGTTGGAACCCTTAATAGATTTGTTAAAGAATAATTGAATCCCCAAGGACTTCATTTTAATAAATCTCATCATAAACAAATGAGTATCTGGAATAAATTGCACCAATAAATGATAGAATACATTGATGTTGTCACAATATGATTCAATACGTCTAGATGATATAATTATAGAAGCCCTCAAGATAGGCTTGGAGGATGCACAAAATATTTTATCAAGTCTTGTCCTATGACCAGAAAGATGCACACAATGCTCTTGGTGGTTTGAACAATGGATAGAGGATCATAATTATCCAACATTCATAGTTGTGGATGGGGAAGTTGATTATTCTCCACTTGGTCATTCCAATATTCTCCTTCAGTGGTACTTAATGATAGTGTTGCAAACAATGGAAAGTGAGTGGAGGCTGGATAAAATTTTAGATTCCCTCGATGAAACTGTAAACATAACTACCAAACCAATTGTGTAGGTTGATGGTAAGGATATGCATAAATCACGGTTGGTTAGTCAATTGAATGGAAATCCGGCGTTATCTAAAGATAGGTTGACTAAGGTAAGGAATGGGGTCTACTTTAGGTGTGATGATAGGGCCCCAAAAAGGGTGTTTCAGTTGGTTTTGGAATTGGATCAGATTGTGCGGTGCTCTTTGAGAGTGATTCTATACCTATAATTGAATTTGCTACAAGAAAAGGTGTCTCTCGAAGTACAAAACATGGTGTTTCATGTGGGACTTGGTACATTGAAAGAGTTCAAAGAATAAGAAAAAATAATGGTAATATGGTGTTTGATTACCATAATGACATTGATCTTATGGGTAGACTGGAAGGTGTTGAGCTTCATTTTTGTCAATACAGTTGAATAAAGGGGCAACGAATGTATAAGTATGATTTAACAGATCATCTTTTTATACAACTTAAATCTATTATAGCAGTCGCCAACTTATCATACAATATTAGAAATGACACATACAAATTAGAAGAACATGATTATTTTTCAAAACGTGATTAAACAGAATGAATTTTTCAAAACTCTTTATTTTATTTTGTTTTGTTTTATTACTATCTTATAGATTATTGCTAAGATGTTTTTTGGTTGTATTTTTGTTCAATTGTTTGTAGTGGTTTGATACTCATGTTACACTTTTTTTCCTCTGGTGCAGTGAATGGTTTGGATGGAGAATAGTTGGGATAACTTAGCATACTTTTTGGTGTAAGTCTTTTTAACCATTAGTCTTTATTATTGTATTTCATTTTTCAAGCCATTTATTGAACTGTTATATTTTGATTTTCTTCTCATAACATGTTATTTCTTGAAAGGTTAATTCATCTGAGATGCATTTTCTCGAATGAATAGAGATTTTATTAGGATTATTATTGTATTTGAGCAACCTAATATTCTCCTCTTTGATTTAGAATGAAAAATGTAGCAATAAATTTCAATAAAATACAAATATGATTTTGAAACCTAGTGAAGTTGAATTTTGGTGAATACAAAGATGTTTTATATCAAATTTCAAATACAAATTTGGATTTTACATGATGATTCAAATGTTCCAGGTACATTGGTCGAGGAAAATTCATGTTGGATTTATGATGTCAATAAAGTTTAAAAATCAAGGGTAAAGGTGTTGGAAGGTATTCAATCAAAAGAATTGACATTGTGGAAGATGGAGAGCTTGATTTTCTCTAAACTACTGATGATGTTGAGATGATGTCAAGACCAAATGTTTCATATTTACATGTTTGAGTGATGATGTTATTTATTTATATGCTTGTTTCCATTACTTATCTCCCTAGGAAAGCATTTATAATATTTAGTTAATTGATTTATTTCATGTTATTTTAATTAATTTATTGATTTCATGTTATTAAAATAACAATTCAGCATATAGGGTTGTAGCATACATACCTCACTTACAGATTGTATGTGCCAGCCTACAGCCCTACGTTGCATGTGGCATCATACAACCCCATGATGCATGTGGCATCTTACAACCCTGCAGACTGAGATAGGGTTGTAGGTTGGTGGTAGGCTGCAACATGCATGTAACTGGGAGAGTATTATATGGACTGCAAATGACATTGGATTAGGTGCATCCCTTGGGGATTTTTTTCATTTTGCACCTTCCATATATACAAACAAGCTTCGGTTACGTGCATCCCTTGGGGAGTTTTTAATATAAGAAGAGGACGAAAAGTGAAGGGATTTGGGTCAACTCATCTTTCGTTCTTCTATTGTCCATATTATTTGTTTTCTTCATCTCATATCTCGATTCATTATGTCATAATTTGGGATTTCTTGAAGTCAAGTATTTCACACCTTTTTTTATAGATTGTATCTCTAAGAATGAAGGGGTAGGAGTTTGAATAGTAACTCCTATCAATTCCCTTTGGCTCTTTGAATAAGATGAATTTTGACCTGAAGTATTTAGACTATGCACTTGACTATTTAACAATGCCCTTATATATCGTTGGCTTTAGAGTTTTAGAAACAAAGAATTGCCATGATTGTGAAACCAGCTTTGTGCAAATGTTGTCACAAACCACCAAGTACACATTCTCTTACACGGATCTCTTTGATATCAGAAGTGCTTGTCCCAATTCACTTTCAATTAGGAAGTATTGAAAGATGGCATCTCGTTCACCATCAAATAAATAGAACAGAGCAAATCACAGTGATGAAGACGGTTTGGGCATCTTCTTCACATTCTCTTACACCGCCAGTTTAGTTGAATAGATAGCTATAGTAATTCAACATAATAAAAGTAAGGAGAAACCCTCATCCTTTCCTTATTTTCCACTATAGTGTGGGTCAATGTTGGAAGAACTGCCATGTTGTCAGATGCCAAATCTGCATTAAGATAATTCGAGGATGAACCCAATGGGAAGGGTAGGATGATGTTGCTTGTGTATTGAACATATCTTCAATTTCAAATGAACAGGTGGCAAAGTAAGTTGGTGATGCACAGGCTGAGCAAACTTTGGTTAGTGTATGTTAAAAAATAATAAAGGAAACTAAGGCTAGCAAGGAGTTAGTGTATGGTTGTTATTGGAATCTACAAATTATGAATACTAGGTGTCTAAACAATCATAATTGTTTCTCATGAGTTTGGATCTAAAACAACTATAAACCAAGGTCTTCACTTGGGAAGGAGAAACATGGAAAAGGTGAGGACCCAAGTGTGCAGTAACAAAAAAACTTAAGTAGTCATTATGTATTGTTGTTGAACTTCATGAATGTTTAGGCCATTGGTGATGACTAGAGAAATTTGTGTTAAAGTGTTTCTTTTATTCTAATTAAGTTATTGTGAATGTGTATGTGACTCTGCATTAATGATTATTTTCATTGACTCTATTATGAACAAATGTATATTCTACTTGGACAGATAGTTCCAAGGAAGATAACAAGTACGTTTGTCGGTTTGTTTATGAACATCTAATCTGACTTGGATATATCTAGTTCCCAGTAGGTTGGAAAAAATAATTCAATTGTGCCTGAAATTTGATTTCAATTATTTTATATCCAGTAGGACAATAATATCTAGTGCATACAAGGTTGTAGGCTGCCATATGCATCACGCATGATCTCATCCTACTTGGTGCATGTTCACTAAGTGAAGCCCCTTGTGCCACAAACATATGGGAAAACATAAAGCCTCAAATGGGCTCATGCCCAACTAAGCTTGTTGCTCGTTGTTATATGCAAACTCTACCAAGTGTAGATAATATTCCCACTTGGATGGTTTTTCCATCACATACATATGAAGCATGTCTTCAAGAATCTAATTTACTCTTTTTGTTTTCCCATATGTTTGTGGCATGGGGGCTTCACTCAGTGAACATGCACCATAGCATGTAAATAGCTATAGTACATGTTCGCTGGGGGATATTCTCTACAGTTGCTTGAGGATATTTTCCAACCACAACCAATTCTGCTTCAAGGGATTTGACCCTGCTTGTCAAGCACCAATTAAAATAAAGTACATATCCTAATTGATTCCTGAAGCTCTCGTTTTCATGGGATTCCTTTATCTAATTATAAAAAACAATGTTACTAGCGTTCTTGGAAATCCTCACATTATCCACATGGGGCATCTCTGCTCTGGCCTGGAAAGTGTTTTAAATTCCTATTTCTAAATCAAACATGAATGTCAACTTATATCCTCTTCCATATTTTGTAAGGTAGCTCCAATTGATGTTGTCGAGGCTCATTTTACCACACTAAAACACAAGTCTTAGATTATTATTAGTTGTGTTTGGTACAAGGAGATCATATGTCACATGCATCCTGCAAGGGAGGATTGTAGGTTTCATGTGGCATCCTACATCACCCTACGGGGTTGTAGGATTCCATATGCAGCCTACATCCTCCTACAAGGTTGTAGGATTCCATATGCAGCCTACAAGCCTCCCTTGCAAGATGCATGTGGAAACCTATAAGGAATAAATTAGCCTACAGGTTTGTAGGCTGCCACATGCAACCTGCAAGGGAGGCCTGTAGGTTGCATGTGGCATCCTACAGCCCTGTAGGCTAAGGTTATCTCAACCCACATGCCTCCTTTATAGAATGCATTTAGCATCCTACAACCCTGTAGGCCGAGTATTCTCACATGAAATGTCAATTTCCCATTTGAACCACCATTCCTCCTCTTGTACAAGCTCTTCTTCTCTGAGTACTCCATAACAAAGCTTTGGAGTGTAACACCCACCATATTCCTATATTAAACCAACTCATCAATGTCTTCATTTATCCTTACATGGCTGCTTTTTAAAGCAGGACAATAGTTTGTCCATATCTGACCCTCCTCACCATCAAATCTAGCACTCTGACATCAATCCATTCTTGATTAATTAACTAGTTAGGGTTAATTAACTATCAATTTGATGGAAATATAAAGAAAAGAAGGGAACTCCCTCATGATCAATTGTTGTAAATATTGAAGTTCCCTAGGTTGAAGTGAAAAGTTGTGACGGGCTAGTTTGGACCTTCTTTATATGGTGATTACTAGGTTGTTTCTCAAGGGACTGGCCACCCCTTGATGATGTCACTAGAACTTGAATTTTTAGGAGCAGTCAAGAGGACCAGAGGATCACAGCATCCATTTTGTACATTCCTTATATTGTGATGATAAAAACTTGGTTGTTGTTTGAAACACTTATGGACTTTACGCCTTGAGAGAAGATAAAAGTTTTGCACTTTGTTCTTGTGGGTAAAAGGGTTGTTCTCTCACCTTTATTGGTACACCTTGGTCTTATTGGTGTAGGGGTTGTTTTCCCACTTTGTTATGACCCCTCTTGTTGACATGCGATCTTGTGTTGAACCTTGTTAGTCCTTATGCTAGCGCCCCCTCCTAGTGTGGTACCTTGACCTTTTTGTTATGATAACTAACCTTATTATTATGACATCTTGATCTTGTACTCTATCCCAAGTCAACTTGACTTTATTTTTTATGTTTTGTTTGGTAACTCTCCTAAAAGATAGGGTTAGTTGGGTGACCCTTCTAGAAGGCATGTCAAGACTATAAATTCAAGTCTTAAACTTCATTTTGGGTGTGTGATACAGATGGAAATCGATGGCCACCCACCTATTCCACTGGCTCAAAACAAGTGTCTATTTTGGCAGTTTCCTAGTTATTTTTCTACGGTTTTCTGGGTCCCAAACTTTCGGGTCTGTTTTGAGGACCTAACAACGTTTTTTGGCAATTCGGGGGGGGAAATGGATGTAATCCATTTGGCTCTAGTTGAAAGATGTAAATATCGGTAGGCCTTTCCAACGGGCTATTGAACGCCCAAATCGGAGATCGTATGCAGAAGTTATGACCGCCAGAAGTTAATTGTTCAACTAACCACCTTGGGGCCACAAACTTTATGACGGTTCATATTCTAGGGTCATGTTTTGCACCTTTAGGGTTCTCTCCCTCATGCTTATTATAAATAGGCCCCTTTGGCATCATTTTGTATTCATCTTGGCATAGATGAACGTAGCAGCCACATCTCTTCTCAAATAGCTACCGCCATTCTAGTTGTTGTATTTACAATATGTTATATTTCCGCCATTTAATAAAATATGTGTTTATTGTATCTTTGTTTTCTTTACAATATGTCAGTGTTTATGATTCTATATTTGTTCTTTCATTTCACATAAATATGGATCAGTGTGTCTTGATAAGAGAAGTTTGGATATCCGATTGATTATTTGTTCTAGGGTTCGTTGTTGCTACTTTGGTTGGTGTCTCGAGTTTTTGCTACCGTTTGAGTAGGGAGGGACCTCCTTACTGCTAGTTGAACTGGGACATGACCTCCTTGTTGTTTTTTTAGCAGGTCGTGACCTCCTTGTTGTTGGTTGAACTAGGCCATGACCTCCTTGTTGTTGTTTAAGTAGGCCATGACCTCCTTACTGCTGGTTGAATTGGGTCGTGACCTCATTGTTGTTGTTTGAGTAGGTTGTGACCTCCTTGCTGCAACTAGAGTTGGGTTGTGGTCTTTCTCAACTTGTTGGTGTATTCCATAACCATCATATCATCTTGTTTATGCATGGCGTAACCCCATCTTAATTTGTTAGGGTTGTCATGACTTGGTTCATCCTGTTAGGGCCATTGTGATTTGATTGCTCAGCTCTTGTATGGATATTGTAGGGCTATTGTGATTGATATTAAGGAACACTTCATGATTTGTTCATCCCATATTTTAATAACTTAACATACATTATCTGTCTAGGATAAATGTATAATCAACTTACTCATTCATAACAACCTACATAATCATTTGACATGAAAGTATTTGTATAACAATACTAGCATACATATGCAAAGTGTGTATGTGTGGCCACTGTATGCACGAGTTGAGCATGTATTATAAACATACAACATCTTTCCTACGCATAACTATTAATTAATACTAATAATCCTTCATGCAAACAAAGCAAGTATACATGTAACATTACTAAAACATCATTGGTTATTTTATGAGTTAACCTTATAAGATTTCATATCATTATTTTTATGTTTACATTAGTTTAATCAATCAAATATAAGTAATGGTACCTACTACCACTAACCTGGTATCAAGGAATCCCCAACCCTCAATAGTACTAGTTAACAATATCCTCCCATCCTAACTTGCATCCACATCCTCCCTATCCATGCTTTACTAGTAATGATGTGGATGTCAGCTTTACTGACCTAACCACATATAAACCTGAGAGTGGTTGCATCGGTTGAGTAGTAGACCTAGCCTCTTCTAGCATAAATATTACCATCATCATCATGACACCATGGGGAGTGTATCTCAGCATGGCCCTCCCATGACTCCGGGTATTATAGTAGCATCGAGTGGGCAAGACATCCATCCCTCTCAACATATTGGGTCTATACCCTATTGAACCACTCTGTTGCTATCAAGGTTATCGGCATGTGTCATTGTATCATCAATTTGGTAGCTAAGGTTTACTTCATAACCAAATTCATATTCCTCAAATGATATCAAGTACCCAACTATCGCATAGCCCTTATGTCCTATGGGTTAGTATTTCACCCAAAATACATAATCATAACAAATATTTCCTTTCGATCATCCAGTTATCATCATCATCATCATTCATTCTTATAGCAATAAAATACATCATAGGTAACCTGACATATAATAATTCAACTAATCATATCATGCAAATGGTATCCATGTACCACATTACATTTCATCAATTGAAATAAAACACATATTGTCGTCATAAACAAAGAAAACTTCACGATAGTCAGCATAGTATCTGCATTAACATAGTAACATCATAATCATAACAACATCATAAATGTAGTAACAACATATAATTTGGTCTATCATATCGTAAATATAGTTTACTCAGTCAAACTGAGTCCAACAAATACTAAGCAAATAAAATGCAGCATGTCTATCTAAAAATACGTCTCGCCAAAATATGGGACATTACAAGCAAATCCAACCTTAAAAGGTGAGGGGTGTCTGTCACAACCCAAAATGCACCCATATACAAAACACAACCCAACTTATTTCTTCTGATTTTGATACTTACAAAACACAAGCAAGTACCAAAACAAATACATAAGAACTTACAAACAGACACAGTTGCAAGTTACATACATTATGGTTGAATTGAGGAATCTGCTATACCTAAATGGATCTTGTTCTGCAATTTTCTTCTGATGAAGCAGATGCACACTAGTTTCACATTTGCAATAAATTGCAATACAATTTGTACAATCTGTACAATTACTCCCAATAATGTCATTCAACAACCAAACAGTCAGTGAACATTTTCTGCAACAGTTTGCAAAAATCACTTTGCTGCAACACAATTCTGCAACTGTCAATATGATTCTGCAACAACTTACAAATTAATATAGTAGCAATCAATTACATTCAATTCTACAGCAATAGATTTATTATGTTGCAAACAAATCAATTTTGCACCATCACTGTTCAATTCTGCGACAATGAACTTGGATGAACTCAGTCCTGTCAGTGAACAATCATAATGGTCTCTACAAATTCTATACAAGGTTGTCTTATAACAAGAATATTTCACATGTTGTCAATGCTTCAAGCATAAAAGGCAGCGACTCTTCAATTTACCAAAGAATGCAAATTCATTGCTTACAAAATATTGATTCACATCACTGTCGTCCTAATCATACATCAACAATAAGATTGATGCTCTTACAGTGTTATATACATAAAAATATATTCACCCATCTCAACTCTTCAATGAGGATGGGATAATGAACAAAATATAAGAGCACGTTTGCAGAGGGAGGATGTGTTCCTTTATGGCGGGGGTCTTCTCAAATCACACTCTCTGCATTTCAATAATATTATTGTTGCAAATACTAACTCGGTAACAAGTTCAAGACTCTTACACGACTCTACAATACTTTGACAATATTAAAGGAATAGATCTCCCAAACAATGAATCAAATATTCCAAATATACTGCTCGCATAATCATTTTGAATCACACGACCATACCATCGCTCAAAACAACCAATATGCAGCCAAAACTGTCTCCAATGTTTGGTTCACTGAGAAGTCATACTTCAGCAGCTTGGTATTTTCCAAGCACAATGCTCAACATATTAGTTCATCATTAATGCGTATATTTTCCTCATATGATCATGCAAGTAGAAAATATCATTCTCGTGCTTCAATGTTCAACAAAAACTATTCCAATTTTACAGCATTAGCAATCTGCAATTTACAGGAGAGTGTGTTGTTTATGGAAGGATGTTCATCTTCTTTCACCAACGCAGTATACTCATGCAAAGACTTTCACTATATGAATTTCATCATATGAAGTCACATCAGTCTTCGTAGTGAATGGAAGAAAGTGTAATCTTCCCGATCACTGGAATCTATAGGTACTTGGAGAGGTTCCAATCTTCACTCCCTTGCCATAGAATCTACAAAATGCGCACAACTTTCATCCAACGAATAACTTCAAACTCAATCACAAACTAAGCTCACAATGGTAGCTTCATATGGATTCCACAGTCATCAAGTGAGCAATAGCATCAAAGGAGGAAAGCTTCAAGCATCATAGTCTGCGCAGCTAAATGTAGTCACCAAGGAGGCCGCATCAGATCCAATCTTCAATTATCTCCACACAGTATTTAGCAATAGCTTTCCATAGCATTCGCAAATCTTCATATGGTATTTTCATGGTGTCATTCAGTCTACGATTTAGACAGCTTCACATTCCATGCATTTCAATAAAGCAAAAATCAAAGTGGTCTTCAAACTTCATGCAAAGTCTGTGCATCAAAAATCACAGTTACAGGCACATTCTTCCATGTAGCAAACTTGAAAATAGCATTCGCAGCTCCTAAGATATCAATGAATAATGGATGAGACTTTATCAATAGTGGGTTCATGCTTCACAAACCCTTCTCACTAGATGGGTCTTTATTCCTTGTCTTCTCAAGGCTTTATGTTGGCAATTGACATTTAACATCACTCACAGCCTTTATTTGATCAGTTCTTCCATAACAAACATGATGCATCAACTTGGAGTCACTAATCTTGATGACTCTCCACACAAAAAGGTTTCAACATACAGCAAAATATTCACACACAACCAAAGCACTAGAAAATAAAGAAGTATTTAACTGACTTTCTTCATATTTCAATGCAATTCCATGCATCACATTCACCAAGAGAGGAGAAATACAATCCTACATATCTCGATTTTTGAAAATACAAAGGTATTTTTTCCAAGCACGGCATTATGCTCATTTTCCAAGCAAGTCATGATGCTCATTCTCACGCAGCTCTCAAGATCGTAACTCTGGAGGAATAGTACAGCAATGTTTTCTTTAAGGGTGATTTTGTAGTCGTTTATTAATGGCATTCTCCTTCTAGCCTTTTAGACACAAGGGCTCACCAAGAGGGGGGGTGAATCGGTGAGCTTGGACTTACTTCAATTTTAACTTATTCAAACTCTAAAACTTAAGTCATAATTTCATATTCAATTCAACATCATATTCATCAATAGACTATGCTTCAATAATCAATTCATTCATCAAATAAAACACAAAATCATCAACACATTGCACAAGAGACACAAGATATAATGTTTGTAATCATTTTGTATTTCAAACGGATGCGACCGTGAGGTAAATTAGCACCTACTTCTATCCAACACTCTGCTTGGTCTTTTCTTAGATCCTATTAAGAAAAATAATTACAAGACCCAGCTTGTATCTACATACACAAATATTTACATCATTTTCATATTACATCAAGTTACTCTACATGTCATCACTGCCATCAAACAACCATCTACTCAACAAACTTATCCAATGCAACCAACGTCATGTCATTCTGCTCATCTCTGTCTCGTTATTTTTCTGATCATTTCTGTCTAGTTATTTGTCATCAACTTAATTTGCTCCAGGACATCATAGACTGATCGTGTGGTTTGTACATCAACACTTATCTTGTCCATCGCTTACAATATCATGTCCTTGTCAATCTTTTCATCAAGCTGCTCAATAAATGATTTGAGTTTCATCCTGGATCAGTAATCTTCATAATTGAATTATTTTACATCCTCATTCCTGATGCCATCTTTTACAATTTTCTCCTCAAATGTGGTCTGCGATCTGAGTTTTAGTTTGATATACACAACCCTTTTGACTATGGTATGCCTCAAATGAGTTCCTTCAACACTGATTTGCTTTACACCAGGTCTCAATGTATCTTCTTTAAGGTTGTCAACTCAGAATTGCATGTATAGTACTAGGAAAGGAGATACTTTGATTTAAGTATGCAATTGTGTGTACAATCTTTCACCAAAGCCTTCAACTCATCCCAAGGGTTCATTGTGTTGATGCCTGGAAAATCCCAGGTACCGACAGTAGGGATTCTCCCCAATAGTCGTTCCCAATTAGATCGTTTATCGTTTGGAATGGGGAATCCGTCAGGTTAGCGGCCCGGCTACCGTAGAATTAAAGGAATGTTTAAATCTATTTCACCGGTTGCGGCCCGGTCCACCGTTTATGTAATTTTATGTTTTATGAATGATATGCAAGTGCCTAAACTAAATGCAGGTGATTTCCAAAACAAAAATTTCTCAAAATGTTAGCCGCGTAGTGAGCTGCGCAGGATCTTACCTCTCGCCTTACATGAATCAATTATCCCTCAATCACCCAAAGCAAAGAAAAACTAGTCTAATCTAATCTATTCTAATCTATCCCTGGGGAGCAAACTTTATATTAGAATGAGTAATGTACTGTATTGTTTGCACATAGGATTCTACAGGTAACTATTAGATTCTTAATACATAAATACAACAGAAAAATAACACAAAGATAGCTCTGTGAAGTTAAAACATTCATTACTCATGTATTGCATAAGATTCATAACAGAAAATGAAATCATTCATAAACACAGAAATAGTTCAGTGAGTTTAGAACAATATCACAAATTGTACAGCATGCCAAAACAAAAATAATTCCTCATTCAGCAATCCACACAACCATCTTGAATTTCATACAGTCCTTCCTCCAGCGAAAATTCAATTCTATGTATTATAAAAAGAAGTAGTTCTTCTTACAAAAAGTTTCAGCATATGAGAGCTAGAAAAAGTCCCCTTTCTACTCTATTCGACCCCTACTTATACAAATTACACATGACCTTTCAGTTTCCCTAGCCCCTTAGGCTTCCTTAACTCTTCGTTTACAAATTCTTTGTTCTCTAGTGGGCTCACTAAGAAAAATGGAATAAAAACAAAATATTACATAAAACTGCCACGTGGAGATAACACAAATCCCTATGTGGGCCCAGTTTGTTTCTTAATAAAAAAATCCCATGCTTGAGCCTCTTCACTAATGACTCGATAGTCAACTAGCTCCAGCACACATGCAACTATTTCATGCTTGGACAACTGGGATTCTATCTCCCTTACTTTTGGTGAGTTTTGAATCAGTAACTCTTCAAAGAGATGCTTGTGAACTGAGGCTTGTACAATCCAGAATCCAATGGCTTCTTCACCGATGCTTTCGGTCTTAGCTATGCTTTCTTCCCCTATCTATAGCCTATCCTGAAGGTTCTTTAAATGTTGATCTCTAGCTAGGAAATCTTGAACTTGAGTGTCTGCTGAAACTTGGCATTTATTGTGAGTTGAACACATTCTTTTGTAGAATTCATTACACTTTTCGAAAGTTTTATCAATGGTTGTGTTCAACCTTACTGCTGATTTGCTACCGAAATTCAATATTGTCAATTCCATCTTTAGACCCCCTGCAGTATTTTGAGGCATGTTCGCCGGAAAGTTCGAATTGGATCTACACAAGTTCCACCATTTCTAATAACCTCTTCCTAAAATCTGATGAGTTGTGTGATATCTCCTTTAATATAGCCTCTATATGTTTAATTCTATACATTTCTTCCACCAACTTCAATTAAATCTGATTTATTTCCTTTTGCAACAAAGACGCTTGATTACGGAAAGGAGAAATATCAAGTTGTTTTTCGTTTGCCACCTTGAGTTGCTGATCTAGCAAACGGTTCTGCATTTCTAGTTCTTCAACTCTCTTGTCAGTTGTGGCTCCTGAGTTCTCTAGCTCTGAAACCTTGTTTTCAAGATACTTTGTCTCTCTTTCAGTGATGGTAGCTGACAATACTAAGGCATCTTTGTCTGATTCCAAAATTTTGTATGCTTCTTTGAGTTTGTCCAATTCTATGAGAATATCATCGTGCTTCATTTTTAGACTTTGTCCCTCTCCTCTTTCTTTTCTTAGAGTTTCCTTCATTTGGGACATTTTCTCCTTATACTGATCAACATCCTCAACCAATTTGCCGACATTATCTACATTGGCTAGAGCTGCTGCTACACCTGCCATCGCAAGAAGTTTAGGGTCTTTATTCGTCCCCTACAAAACTGTCTTTTTTGTTACCATGATTTCTACAGGCTGATCACCTGTTTCCAACCTTTTCTTTGATCTCATCACAATCATCTTCTTGTTTTTATCAAAGAAAATTGTATCTAGGTTGGCTACCGCATGTTCACGAGATGGAATGAAAGGCATTAATTCAAGCTCTACCGAGGGAGTTGGATTTCCTATCACTATGCTACTTGATGGGACAAAAGAATCCACTAGACTATTATGGCCTTGGTCTTGCTCTTGATCCTCCTGGTCTCAGTCTTTTTGCTCATTTCTCTTAAGTTCTTTGACTGCTTTTTTTGCTTCTTCTCTTACTCGATCAACTGCTTCCTTTTGTATTCTTTCACTCTCCTCCCTATGCCTCTGTTCTTCTTCTTCCTTTTTCCACCATGCTTCCTCTGCTAATCGTTGATCTGCTTCCTGTAACAATCTCCAGGCTTCCTCTTCCCTTTTCCTTACAGCTTCTTCTTCTTGCTTTTGTTGTTCAGCAGTACCACTATTGCTTCCTTTTTCTCCCACAGTTGTTATTTTCTTCTTGAATCTTCTTCTTAAGGCGGCCATGTTCCATGCGTTGCGGTATATCTCTTCATCTTTATCCTAATATTTTGTGTGTTCAAATTTCACTCCCATTGATGCACAATACTTCGAAATTTTTTCCTTTGAATCATTTCTATGAAAACTTTTTCTCCAAAATGAATTTTTTCTAATTCTCTCGCGAACTCTAGCGCACTTTTTACCTTAGTAAACTTGTAACTACCTATGTAGAAAGGTAGTGGTGGATATACAGCCTTTTTCATACGAAATAATAAATTACCAATCCCATCTATGTAGAGTTGTCTCACCAGTTCTTTATGAATAACATAGTTAGTGGCATACTTTGGTAGCAAAGAAGGGGCTTTAGATCCTACAAACATTCTTAAGTACAGAACTTCTTCCGAGAGGTAATAATGCCCATTCTCTCTCACTGTCTCCAATGCTCTTTCAGACATGCAATTGCAATCTGTGAGGAAGATTAGCTTGTAAAGCGGCATTAAGAAATCCTCACAGATGCTCTTGTAGAAACTATAGTATTTGTGCGCCCAAAAGATCTGATATGCAGAATATACAGGGGACTTGGTCTTATCGCATTTGCAATTTAGTGCTGGGAATTGGTGGGTGCACAAAATGCAATCAATTAGGAAATAGTTCATATGAAACTCTGACTTTCTCTGTGTCAAACCCCCAAGTGCTGCACTTATGCATGAAGATAGATTGTTTACTATGATGTTGGCCCAGTTAAATATGGTACCCTTTGTAGCTACAAAATAAATCAACGGTACCCAACTTATCTTATAAATCTTTCCATTCGCCTGGTCGAAAATCCATTTTAACATCAAAGATAGAAGTCGGTATGGGGTACGTAAGTTGGTGCTTTCATATTCTCCTGAAGGCTTCGTGCCGAACTGCTTCCCAAGAACCATCATTCACCTTACACAGTCGAAAACATTTAAGTCTGGCTCATTTATCCACCTTTCTGTCATATAGATCTGAGGTATTGGTAGCTTACATGCTTGAGCTACATATGTTGGGTTGTAGGCAGCAAAACCTTGTCCATTAATGTTCGACAGAATCATCCTAGTTATATTTTCCCTTGGAAGAATCCAACTGATTACCTCGACACATGGGAAGAGTTCGGGTCGTGTAGACACCTTCATGATAGCGGACTTCATTATATTTGCATATATTGGTATGTCTTCTAAACTCGCCTCTAGGGCAGCCTGGTCCTTAATCATCTGATAGATTTGACCCCATCTGAATTTTGGCTCAACTCCAGTGAAAGCTTTAGTGTCTTCATAAATAATTTCCAGCTTCGGTACTATTTCTATCTCTGGATCATCTCCCGTAGCCTGTACCTTTTTCTTACCATTTTTTGGCATGGTGCTATATAAAAGCCGATGCTACAAAACCAATCAAACATTTCTTAGATCTATTTTAATCTTCTAATATGCATGCATGATAAATAAATACTGAACATAACAATTATATATGAGATTGAGCGAAAAAGAAAACAACATGAGATTATATTTAATCAAAGTCTTTACCAACTCATTATGAAACATCCCAACAATCTTTGTGACACCAGGGAAACAACCTATGGCTACCCTAGAACCCCAAGATGAAAAATGGCTACTGTTGAATTAAGTCGAGCAGCGAACCTTTCATGTACTAGGTTTTGAAAAAATACCCCTGGATTCTGCTAACGATACCCTACTCATCCTGCAACTGGGAAACCTTTCCAAATCAGAACACCAAGGATTTTCCTATGGAAACAAACGAAAACCCCTCCGTGGCTTAAAAACCTCAAGAAACGGGCGGATCTAAAAAGAGCTTCGGGCAAAGAATCTTCCCAAACCTACCTCGACCAACGGTGATACCCCCTCTGCTCATGCTTTGATGAAAAGAACAAGTAGTGGTGCAAACAGCGAAACGCTCGTCTGGCCACGGCCCTGCTACTAAACAACCCTCATGGCGATAGCAGGGAGGACGAGTGGCGTGGGACAAGTAAGGGGAAAACCTATGGCCCAGCTAGCAAAGAGCGGAGCAACCAAGGGCTCGATGCATGGGAGCGAATGAGACACTTTCAAAGGTTTCAAAACCAAAAAACAAAAGGAAAACTTCCTATGGTCTATATATAACTAATAAGGACGGGAAAACCTAATCCCGTAAGACCTAACCGCGCTTTCCCCACAAAATGTAAAATGACAAGGCAGGGATTCAAATCCTACCTGGCGACAACAAACTCGACTGTTGGTGAGTGAAAATCCTACGCGACTAGCGAAATCCACACGACAGTTGACAACTCAAACAGTGATGAAGACGAGTGCTCAAACGAAAAATAGTAATAACCATGACACAACCCTCGGCAGCTTAAATAAGAAAAGTTATGATCCAAAAAAACATAAGAAGGGTAATTAATAGACCCACGAGCGAAAACGTCGTTGGCGCCAAAGTTACAAACTTCATCGACAAGACCTCAAATCGGCAACAAAAAATGAGCGTAAGTGACGGTGTCAGGTGGAAGCTTCAGATGGATCCGACGTTCATCGAGTAGACTCCATCAGGAAAAAGTTGTGATCCGTCATTGACAAGAACTTAAAACTCCATCGGCTGCGAAAAACTTTGTTCATCTGCAACGATATCGGTTGAACCTTCCGGAAGATCATCGATTGTGACAGATGGGTGAACCCGACAGCATCGGCTCGAACAAACGATCATTGCCGATGCGGTCGGCAAAATCTTAGAAGCGGCATGTCGAAAAACTTATGAAAAGTTTCTGACACAGGTTGGTGGATAAGAAACCAAAACCCCTTTCGATGGCATTGAAAATATTTGACGAGATAACCCGATGCATCGGAGAAGGCTATCAACAAGACATTGAAACTAAACTTGGAATTTTTCTTCGATAACATCGACTCCAAAACTTGAGTCTCACCGACAAATCGGAAAACTCGTGTAAGTTTTCTGAAAAAAAAAATATAAAAGATAGACAAAGAATCGGAGGGGAAAGCTTTGGTTCACCCGCTATGTCGGCTCAACTTGACGAGTTCATCCGATGCAACGGGTGGAAAAACCGAGTTTCAATTTTTTTATCATAAGTTTTTTTCAATTTGAAGAAAAAAAACTAAGTTATGGAAAAGAGTCTTTAGAGAGCAAAGGTAGTCTATGAAGGCTTAGAAACTAAAAATCAAAGGGAGACCCTAAAACATGAAAAAAATTTGGGGAAGTGGTTGCAGCAGCAACACACTGCTACACGAATTCAACTCTAGTGTTTTTCTTCTTACTACAATGGATCTGTGTACAAGCTTGAAGATAGATATATAGCCAAAATTTCCACGTTGTTGCCTTAGTGATGTCCTAGATTGAGAAAGATAAGATAGAAGAAAACTTATCTTCTACTGTGGCTACCACAGTCTGCTCACTCGAAAATCAGAGCTCTAATTCACCACCGATTTTTTCTTTATTAACTGTCTGTTGCCTCAAACTACTCACACGAGTTTCAGTGCTAATAGTTGATCACTGTTTGTAGATTCCTCAGATCAGTTCTGTCCAAAAATCAGAGTTAATAAAAGCATAAAAAATCTGTCCCAAAAGGAAAAACTCCAGCTGCTCTTTTCCTTTCTTGTTGCTTCCTTAGTGCACCAGTAACCCCTGAAATCACAGAGCTCTTGTTACCCACAAATTCTTCATTAACTGCCTCAGTAAACAGTCTGAAAATAACAGAGATAAAAATGTCTGGTACTACGTTTTTCTCTATGGCTACATTTGCTACATACGAAAATCAGAGCTCTATATCCTCCAAATTCGTCACATTTTGAATGACCCTTCACTTGTATTTATATTGATTTTTCAATCATATTTTATTGAGCCAACATGTCATTTATATATCTTTTTAATTTATTTTTGATTTCATTTTTGGACTAAGCCAACTTGTTTGGGAACCTTTTTATTTATTGAGCCGACTTGGTGTTTATATATATTTTACATCCATTTTTCTTTGCTCGCCTGCGTCCACAAGGAGCCACAAACAAGGGTTGCTTGTTTCTTCCATAAGCAAGGGAGCAACAAGGGTTTTTTTTTATTACCATACGGTCTTCAACAAACCTTGTAATGACTTCATCAAAGCATAAGTAAAGGGTTCATCCACTAAGACTTTTAACGGCTCCATCAAAGGGTTTCATCATCATGTGTATGGGTTCTAAGACCAGAAACATTCCAACTACCTCATCAATAATCATGTAGTGTCCAAGGATCATCATACCATCAATCTTGTCATTTGTTCCATGTCTTGACTCTTTCCCATGTCATCTTTGCCAAGCCCTAAGGCCATATTCAAGAGTTTATGACCTCATCAAGTCACAAATGACCACAGAATGGGTCATTTGGCCATGCCCCTCCAACTTGCTTGCTTAGGCTTCATGTCATGTCATCACACTTCACCTTTGTCACTAATGTTGTTATCAATGAAAACACCATATTCATCAATCTCCCCCTTTGTCATTGATGGCAACCAATCTTTTTCTGTTCCTTTGACATTAATGACAAAGGGGCCAATTAGCCATTTAAGGCTTCAAAATACCAAAAAAAAAAGCTTTGAATGCATCATTTTAACTTCTGATCTAAGCTTTGGGTCATTTTCAAATTCCACATAAGTGCTCCCCATTTCAAATAGGTTGCTTAAACTACTTAGATTTCTGCTCTCATTATTTGTCATCTTCATATTTTCATAAGTATAGACACTCCCCTTATCAACATACTACTTTTCAATTCAGTCTGAACAAGATTGTCTTCAATGGTCTGTTGAACTTGTCATCACTATGTTTTCAGCTACAACCTTTTGAATAAGCTTCAAATTCAATACTTTGAATGCTTGGACTAAGCCTTGATCTCCATAATGTCACAAACTTGTATGATTGCCTTATTGATGCAAAAAAATTTGAAGCACATGCAACTAATTTTGCCATAAAACTTAGCTTATTATCACGACTGCAATTATGTGCTCAATCCTTCACTTGTTGTTTATGTTTTTTATACAAATTTCATATCACAACTATAGTCCTTCTCTTCTGTGGTTTACAATCATCTCATATGTCATTCAGTTTCAAACAAACACCTTGTATATAGACTTTGCATACTCTGTCATATCCAACATAATTTAATGGACTTTTTCAGCCAACAAATAATGCAAAGCATCCTCATAATTGGGCAGAAACCATTCTAGTCTCAACAATCTGAGCAAACAATTATCACAGGCTCAGATTTTAGTCATCAATAGTCTAATAGTGAAGGAGTATCTGAATTAGTCTTTTGTAGAGATTGTTGCTATTATTGTCAAATTCGGCCCTTCACAGAGAACAGTAAGAAAAAAAAATTATTGTTTGATCAAAGATAGACTTGTTCTCGAATTTGATGCATCATTAGTGCATAAACAGTCTACATGTTTGCTGACCTCATACACGTGTGCCTCGGTTACTTACTATACCCAAAAATTTCAAAGCTAAACTAATTCACTTCATTTGTTCACCATACTCCCCCTATCAGCATGCCTCGATCCTTGGACCTGTTTATTTGCTTGGAGCAGTCATCATTACTCATTGAGTTCATCCTCCAATAATGAACTCATGGTGTACTCAAAGTCTTTGGAAGACTTTACGTATGGCTTGCCATATGGCAGCCACCTTCACCTTTTGTGCATTGGTCTTCAACTTCATTTAGATCCAGCAAAATATTTTTTCTTACCCATACCTTAGAGTGTCCTTGGCTTATTAGATTGTTTGTCTATTAATCTTCAATTTTTCCTGCGTTATACTTCTTCCATGATTCATTAGCGCTCCTTGTTGATGTATATGATGGGCTCCTCCTAGGTTGACTCTTTTGACTTGGGCATTCTTGAGCCTTGTGACCAAAACCACTACATGAGTAGTGCCTCATTGTATGACAGTGAGTCGCAATATAACCATGATGACTACATGTCCAACACCTAACTTTGTCATTAGGGCTTCCAGCACTTCTTCCATAGGATCTACAATCCATAGCCTTATGACCAAAATTAGAGCAAGAAAAACAATAGCCATTAAATCTATTTTCATACCTTGAATTTTGGCTCCATCTTGGAGTTGTCCTTCTTTCAAATGAATGGCCTTGATGAGTGGGAATAGCTTCGTAAGGTACCTTTGAATTTTCAACTTCTTTGTTGGCATGTGTAGGTGCATGAACAGCCTTGCTGGATTCAACTTCAGGTGTTCTAGGGGACCACAAGACTTCTTTCAATTTGTCTTCTTCCTTCTTAAACCCAAGGCTAGACTTGTTAGAGGAAAGTCTTTGACACTTAAGAATTTCATCTAGGATCACTGAACTTTCATTGAACTTCACGTGATCTTTTGACTTCTCAATCTTCTTTCTAAGACCAACAACTTCTCTTTCAAGCCTCTAATTTTCTCTTTCTTTTTCTTCCAGCTGAAGTTTCATAACATCTTCTATTCTTTTAGCTTCTTCCAACTGGATCTTTAGATCAGTATTAACCCATCTAGCTTCTACACCAATCTCTTCTTGCTCTTTTGCTAATCCAATCTTCAATTCCTTGATTTCATCATTTTGATCTTGCAGCTTACCTTACAAGTCTTTGTTCTTAGTTTTAACTTCATTAGCAAAGCTTTTGTCTCCTCTTTGTATTTTTCAAGTGACCTCATCATTTTATTCTTGAGCCTTGGATTGAATCTAAGATCAATATCTGACAAAATGCTTGTAAATGCATTATTTGCTTTCAACAAAACTTCTTCTTCATCTTCTGTAAGAACAACTTCATCATCATTACATTCAGAGTTTTCATCCAGTGAAGAATACTTACCTTCACTTGTATCTAGAGCTTGTACCTGCTTTTCTTCTTGCTTTTCATCATTGACTTCTGCTTCATTTTCTTTGTCTTGACTCCTCCTTTGGTGTTCTTCTTCCAACTTGAACCAAAGATCCTTGGCTGAAGTGTACTTTCCAATGCTTTCTTTGATAGGGCTTGAGAGTCCATCCATCAAAATCTTCAATGCAACGTTATTGTCTTTCTCAACTATTGTCTTTGTCTTCTTGCTAAGTTGGTTAGGTGGATTAACCACTATTTCCCAAACACCGAATTGCTTCAAGTAACTTTTCATTTTACTTCTTCATCCAAAATAATCTGATTTTTCCAAGACTGTAACTTCATGGTCAATGAGCTTTGTTGATCCTTCCATATTGTGTCCCCAAATCCCGTCAAGCTTGTTAGGCTTATGTTGAAGGCCCCGGCTTTGATACCAATTGTTAGACACAATGGCTCGCCGAGAAGGGGGTTGAATCGATGAACTTAGAGTTACTTCAATTTTAACTTCTTCAAACTATAAAACTTAAGTCATCATTTCATATTCAATTCAACATCATATTTATCAATAAACTATGCTTCAATAATCAATTCATTCATCAAATAAAACACATAATCATCAACACATTGCACAAGAGGCACAAGATATAATGTTTGTAATATTTTTGTATTTCAAACGGCTGCGACCGCGAGGTAAATCAGCATCTACTAATACAGAAGCACCTACTTCTATCCAAGACTCTGTTTGGTCTTTTCTTAGATCTTACTAAGAAAATAATTACAAGACCCAGCTTGTATCTACATACACAAATATTTACATCCTTGTCATATTACATCAAGTTACTCTACAAGTCATCACTGCCATTAAACAACCATATGCTCAACAAACTTATCCAATGCAACCAGCATCATGTCATTATGCTCATCTCTGTATGGTTAATTCTCTGATCATTTATGTCTGGTCATTTGTCATCAACTTGATTTTCTCCAAGACATCATAGACTGATCATGTGGTTTGTACATCAACACTTATCTTGTACACCGCTTACAATATCATGTCCTCGTCAATCTTTTCATCAAGCTGCTCAATAAATTATTTGAGTTTCATCCTGGATCAGTAATCTTCATAATCGAACTATTATACATCTGCAGTCCTGATGCCATCTTTTACAATGTGCTCCTCAAATGTGGTCTGCAATCTGAGTTTTAGTTTGATATGCACAACCCTTTTGACTATGGTATGCCTCAAATGAGTTCCTTCAACACTGATTTGCTTTACACCAAGTCTCAATGTATCTTCTTTAAGGTTGTCAACTCAAAATCGCATGTATAGTACTATGAAAGGAGATACTTTGATTTAAGTCTGCAATTGTGTGTACAATCTTTCACCAAAGCCTTCAACTCAGCCGAAGGGTTCACTGCCACACGAATTCAACTCCAGTGTTTTCCTTCTTATTACAATAGATTTGTGTATTAAGCTTGAAGATAGAGATATAGCCCAAATTTCCAAGTTGTTGCCTCAGTGATGTCCTAGATTGAGAAAGATAAGATAGAAGAAAACTTGTCTTCTACTATGGCTACCACAGTCTGCTCACCCGAAAATCAGAGCTCTCATTCACCACCGAATTTTTCTTTATAAATTGTCTGCTGCCTCAGACTATTCACACGAGTTTCAGTGATAATAGATGATCATTGTTTGTGGCTGCCTCAGACTACTCACACGAGTTTCAGTGATAATAGATGATCATTGTTTGTGGCTGCCTCAAATCAGTTCTGTCCAAATATCAAAGCTAATAAAAGCATAAAAATTCTGTCCCAAAAAGAAAAACTCCAACTGCTATTTTCCTCTCCCATTGCTGCCTTAGTGCACCAGTAACCCTTGAAATCACAAAGCTCTTGTTACCCACAAATTCTTCATTAACTGCCTCAATAAACAGTACGAAAATCACAGAGAAAAAAATGTTTGCTGCTGTGTATTTCTCTGTGGCTACATCTGCTGCATACAAAAATCAGAGCTCTATATCCTCCAAATTTGTCACATTTTGAATGACCCTTTGCTTGTATTTATACTGATTTTTCAATCATATTTTATTGAGACAACATGTCATTTATATATCTTTTTAATTTTATTTTTTATTTAATTTTTGGACTGAGCCGACTTGTTTGGGAACCTTCTTATTTATTGAGCCGACTTGGTGTTTATATATATGTTACATATATTTTACATCCATTTTTCTTTGCTCATCTGCGTCCACAAGGAGCCACAAACAAGGGTTGCTTGTTTCTTCCATAAGCAAGGGGGCAACAAGGGTTTTTGTTTTATTACCATACGGTCTTCAACAAACCTTGTAATGACTTCATCAAAGCATAAGTAAAGGGTTCATCCACTAAGACTTTTAAGGGCTCCATCAAGGGGTTTCATCATCATGTGTATGGGTTCCAAGGCCAGAAACATTCCAAATACCTCATCAATAATCATGTAGCATCCAAGGATCATCATACCATCAATCTTGTCCTTTGTGCCATGTCTTGACTCTTTCCCGTGTCATCTTTGCCAAGCCCTAAGGCCATCTTCAAGAGTTCATGACCTCATCAAGTCACAAATGACCACAGAACGGGTCATTTGGCCATGCCCCTCTAACTTGCTTGCTTAGGCTTCATGTCATGTCATCACACATTAATTTTGTCATCAATGAAAACACCATATTCATCATGGCCATGAAAAGGGGTCCAACACTGGACACAATATTCTCCCCGATAACATGTGCAACTCTCCAAAGGAAGGTCGCGGTTCTCTTGCATTCATCACCAGCGTCACTACTCGATCCGCAACATCAGGAGAAAGGTATTAAGTGCAACAACAAAAATTAGGGTTTCTCATGTAAGCATCCTTCAACACCAATGGTCTCATCCCTACGAAAATAGAATTTTTAGGTTTCCATTAGCTTCAACTCCAATGTGCAATAACTTCAACTCAACGGCCATTAATTATATTTCTCCTACGATCATCTCAACGGCCTTTTCCACATGTGATTGTAATCTTTAAGACTATGTCTATCTGGAAGGTGAACTGATATGCTATCTTAATCGGTTGGTAAACTGGAAACAACAAAGTTTCTTGTGGTAGCTCCATGATATGCATCTACAAGCTTTGAATGTATACAAGCACCAAGAGGAGACTTACATATGCTAAGCACTTCTGCAGCATATACTACACCATTTCCAGCTCCAAACATACACAACATTCACAGGCCTCATTCACTCAACGCAGATGAAAAATGTTTGCATATTTTTTCATTCAAACTCCACACACATCATAACGACAGAAAGTCGGAATTATGTATTCCTAACAAACAATTGCAGCACAGAATACAAACAATTGTTGAATAAGAGTGAATATTCAGATTAAATCTTTGCGGCTTCAAATACAACTTCACACAGTTGAAGAGAGCGTGAATCTACATCACGCTCTCTTTCAGTTTAGCTCTCGTTCAAACCATAGGTTCGTAGCTCTCAATATGAGATCGAAGTCTCAGTTTCCAAAATAAATCTTGCATATGTAAGTCTCAGCTCACACATGGAAGACCGCTCAAGCATGGAGGACTCAGCTCACAAAATATACACAACAGTTAACAAAATACAATTTCAACTATCACATCTTCACGAATTCAGCAACATACACAATCATTCATTCACACAACTCAAGAAATTGAACACACAGCTCAAGAAATTGAGACCCTAACACTAGAGTTCACTGGTTGTGTGGAAACACAAGTAGTTGAACTAACAAAATTGTTGTGAAAAGGGATAACAAACCGTGATTATACCAAAAATGGTTTGCTTGGGAGATAATGCAAAGAGAAGACTCACAAAACGTCGAGTACAAAAAAATGTAAGGAAGATGGAGTTGCAACACTCTTAGAGTGGACTCGCATCAATTCAAGGATACCTGAAACTTTCCTTTAATGCATGTCTGTATCAAGCAGGAGAATATCGTATATGGCAGGCATGCAGGCTGGCAGAGGGGAATAATGGAAGGCAGATTGACGATTAGCAGGTAGGTGAACAGCAGAATTAGGGTTTCTTTGTTTACACATCATTAGGTCATTCAACGCATCTCTTCAAAGACGATCTTCACAAGATTCCATGCTAAACCAATACAACGTTTGTTCCTAGAGTGCTTCAAAGTCATGTATGGAGGGGCAGCTCATTGAATCTCCTAAAACTTTCACCGAGAGAAATTCGCAAGAGAATGTTTATGGAGCAAGATTTGCATGCTGACGGACAAAGAATAATATCATATGTACAAGAATATGTTTGGAAATAATGATGTATATCAAAAATAGGATTCTCATATGCAGAATAATTAATAAGCTAGAAATTAGGGTTTCCAACAATGAAAACGTATGTCAGATTACCACAGGCTACAGGTTCACAAGTTGCTCTGATACAACTGTAAAGAGCCCCTTAGGGCATAAATGATATTGGAAAAACACAAGCCAATTTAAGCAAATAGAAAACCACAGAAAGCAAAAAAGATAGGCGTCAAAGCACATTTACTTCTCATTAACTAATTTACATATATACATGAGAAATGACCCTTGGTTTCATATTCCAAGTGGTCTCTTAGACTCCCGGCTTACTCTTGGTCTCCCCTATGACTCGTGATTTCCTTTTCTCATGAATTTCTCATGAAAAGGATGAAATAATAATAATAATACAATATGGGAAAATACTAACCCAAAGGATTAGGTTCCCAACAATTAAAATGCTATTGTTTGGACATGGATGTGATAGCATATCATCCCAGTATAGATTTAACATTGCATGAATTGTAAAAACAAACACAACATTGATCTTCCAAATTTGTTTACAAAGTTTGGATTGCAACATAGAAGAGGAATGTCAACATAGAACAAATAGCAAATATGTTTGGTTTATGCAAGGACTTCACTTCATTATCTTCAACTCCTATGAGAACTTTGATACATATTTTCTGTACAATCCAAATTCTCAAGTATTGTTGGGCATATCTCTTCGTTTACTGGATATATGTAATGTTTGCTGGTTCGAAATTGCAAATCAGTTTCCACGTGTTTCAAATGCAAGAGTCATTTCATGGTACACAACAAACGTAAGTAATAAAGTTATGTACTATTTTAGAAACTAAGTGGTCATTTTTGAGAAATCAAATTTGATGTGCTTTCTAATTTTCCCTCAGTAGCATTGAATTTAGATATAAATGGCCATCCTACGCAGACATAAACACCAGTAAAATAAAAGGCAAACCACAAACAAAATATCATTGAACCTGACCAAAAGAAAATTGTTTGGAATCAGCACATGACTTGATAGTCGCAGGACACGACTTCAACACATGCCAGACACATGTTTTTTCCTGTCCCAGTTTCTGGACACAAAAAGACACGTGTCTGGCACATGTTGAGGCCGTGTTCGTGTCCGACATGACCCCACAGGACACAAAAGCCAAAATGGGCGTGTCCGGTGACTTAGTTTTCAACTCAAAAAGAAGCATTTAACAAAGGTATTCTGGACAGCTGATAATGAACGTGTATCCATAACAGATTTAATATAATTACTTTTACATAGTACAGCCACAATACACTGATATAGTAAAAAACAATGCCACACAAAAATGCAAAAATGGTCTTTATGAAATTTCTCTATTTTGACTGTGTTTATTGTCAATGAATTTAGATATAAATGGCTATCCTACGCAAACATAAACACCAGTAAAATAAATGGCAAAACACAAACAAAATATCATAAAACCTGACCAAAAGAAACTTATTTGGAATCGGGACATGACTTGATAGTCGCAGGACGCGATTTCAACACGTGCCAGAAACATGTTTTTTCGTGTCCCAATTTCTGGACACAAAAAAACACATGTCTGGCACGTGTTGAGGCCGTGTTCATGTCTGACACAACGCCACAGGACACAAAAGCCTAAATGGACGTGTCCGGTGACTTAGTTTTCAACTCAAAAAGAAGCATTCAACAAAGGTATTCTGGACAGCTGATAATGACCGTGTATCCATAACAGATTTAATATAATTACTTTTACAGAGTACAGCCACAATACACTGATATAGTAAAAAAACAATGCCACACAAAAGTGCAAAAATGGTCTTTTGAGAAATTTCTCTATTTTGACTGTGTTTGTTGTCAATGAAATGGAAAACTAATAAAAAAAACTTTTTATTAATTAAAACACAAATGGGTTCATTATCCTCGCATGGCTTTTGTTCGTGACAAACATGTGGAAAATGAATAGAATGTCAGTCTAAAATGCCGAACAGAAATATTTTGCCATTTAAATCACATATAAAACCCATATCACTGATTGACCTCAAAAACAATAACCTTCCTGAATATGCAGAGAAAAAATTGTCCAATGACAATGCCAAGAATTGTCAATCCAATCCACCAAGAAAGTATTGCACATAAGCTTATTTTTACCGAAGTCAACTTCACCTCAAGAGAAATAAAATACCAGGAATTGTAGATGAAATATATGAGATTGGGTACATATAATAGGTAAACAAGTATTTTGCCTGTCCACAAAGCCCTACTTTTCTTGAAAATTTATATCAGCAATTCACACTTATGGCCTGCGTTGGCTCCTTCGCCTCCTGCTGGCTGAACTCCCAGTATTTTCTCCAGCATCACTGTTGCCAGACATGTTACTCTCTGTGTCAGCTTCAAAACTCTCTCCCCATAGACCTTGCCTCCTAGATGAAGTAGCTCCGAGTCGACGAATGCCTCTTGCAAGACCCCTCCATCGTGAAGAGGTGTTCCTGCCAGATCTCAGAGTAGCAGTCGGTTCAAAAACCTGAAAGAGAAGAAAAACTGTCAACCAATTGTTCTCTTCACCTGGAAAGTCCACACCATCATCTTCATTTTCAATACTGTCACCCTCAATCACATAGTCCCCAAAGACCATGGCACCAGGTATTTCTGATCTGATATTGCTAAGTACATCTCCAATGTCCTGCTGCTGTTCCAATCTTCGCCACTTCCGCTGCTGATCAGGGTCTAGTTCAGATGGCCTAGCATGGGGGTGCACACATCTTGCATGCTTCCGTAACTCAGCATAAGTTCCAACAAATGAACATGAATCTTGAGCACAACTCCTTGCCTTAGCATTCAAATATTTGCGAACTGAATGCATAACTGTCCACCCTTTAACTTTTCCTCTACAAAGAGGGCAGACTAAACCTGGCAATTCACATGATCCATGTAAAAGCAACTCTGCGTCTGGTCCTGAGACTTCTGTGGAAATTTCATTTTGCCTGTCAGAAATTACAGATGTGGAATGCTGAGACGTTCCCACTTCCAAAACTACATCATGACTTTCCAACCTGTCAACTACTAATCTTGAAGGGGCAATTGGTTCAGTACTAGAGTGAGCAGAGATTTCTACAGAATGATCTGATTCAATTGAAGAAGTTGATATTGTTGATGCTGAATATGCTTTCCTGAACTGATCAAGACAATTTGAATGCCTATAGCTAGTGTCACACATATAAGGGTGGCATCCCTTCTCATGAGAAGAACATAAAAGAAGAACTGCATTATGAGGGGAATGCATACAAATGGGGCATCTCAAATCTTCCCAGTCTTTTTTAAACAAAGCATTCTCTTCCTCAGAAGAATTTACTTCTAGCAACTCCTCCTGACTAGACTTGAGATGGTAAGGAGCAGTTCTGGATCGCCGTGAAACAAAAGCATGGCTATTGGTCCCTTTAGGCATTCTGCTACACTTCCTGAGAAGACTTGACATACACAGTAACACATTAAACAGATTACAGTAAAATCAATTATACAACTGAATAAACCTACAGGAAGAAAACAAACAGAAGTAATCAATCAAAAAATTCCATTATATCCATAAAAAGAACTTAGAAGAAAACAAAAGCATGGCTGTTAGTCCCTTTAGGCCTTCTGCTACACTTCCTGAGAAGACTTGACATACACAGTAACACATTAAACAGATTTCAGTACAATCAATTATACATCTGAATAAACCTACAGAAAGAAAATAGACAGAAGTAATCAATTATAAAATTCCATCATATCCATAAAAAGAACCTAGAAGAAAACAACATATGAAATAGTGTACCATGTTCTTATTGAAACCCTAATACATGCTTAGAGGGAGAAGGTTGAAATATCCCCCTTAACATTGTGAAATCAAACCATTCATGCTATCATATGTCATCCCCATCCTTAACTTAAAGGTGGGTTAAGTTTTACAGCAAGATGAGCCAACCACTCCCTTTGAAGTTTGAATTAATAAATAAGGATAAAATTAGTTTTCATAAAATGAAAGAGACCAAAATGAGAATTTTTCTCAGAAAATGGCTAAGTGGTGGCAATAACAAAACAATTTTGCCAGCTATACACAGGAAAGTATTCATCTTGTTGGCAGTTTCTCTGGATGCCTTAGACCTTCCCTTTGACCTTCGTCAGGTGACAGTCAACTTAGGTAAAAGTTTTACAGCAAGATGAGCCAACCACTCCCTTTGAAGTTTGAATTAATAAATAAGGATAAAATTAGTTTTCATAAAATGAAAGAGACCAAAATGAGAATTTTTCTCAGAAAATGACTAAGTGGCGGCAATAACAAAACAATTTTGCCAGCTATACACAGGAAAGTATTCATCTTGTTGGCAGTTTCTCTGGATGCCTTAGACCTTCCCTTTGACCTTCGTCAGGTGACAGTCAACTTAGGTAAAAGTTAAAAGTTAAAACCTAGCTCGTGATCTTCAACGGGTCGAAGAAGAACCTCTTGGATCACCATTTCTTTTTCAAGGGGAGGAGATTGAGATCACCAACACCTATACTTACTTGGGGGGTAGAGTTCACAGGACCTTGTTTAAGTCAACAATGGCTACGGATCCTTAAGACTCCTCAAGAGGCAGTGTTTCCCAGGACCCAAACCATTTCCAAGGCATATACTCTATGGTTCAAAGGTTTGGAGGCCTTGTTTGCTAGTCTAATTGGGCCTCAGCAAAGAGACTGCAGATCCTCCTCCTTCACCACATCATCAAATACAAACAGACAAACCCTCAGTCCATCATACTTACAGAGTTTGGTGCCCAACCCTTTCGGCTTGAGACTACATTCAGCCTTGTCTCAATCCTACACCACCTTTGGAGCTTCACTAACTCAACAAAGGGATGAGACCAGTATCCATACTTAGCCTTCTATTCATCAAAGTACATTGCCTCAGCCAACCCTTCAGAACACGCTCATTGTTGGCATGAACGGGTCTAGTATCTTCTCGACTCAGGGGGGTGGGGGAAGGGGGATTGAACCATTACCTTATTTATTTCCGAAAGATTGAACTGTTCATACTCGAACAATAATAATTCGTAAGGAGGTTGATATTCATTGTTTTTTATAATTAGAACCGATAAATCTCATACTTCAAGGCACCCATAGCAGATGGCCAAGTGGTTCAAGATGTAGCATTGGAACTCCTATTTTGCAGAGTTCAAAGTCTTTGCACAATTTGCTTTCGATCTTGATAAAGCTACCCATGATCAATGATTAGGTGAATTTCTCAAACAATCTCAATCAACTCCTTTGAAAGTAGAACAAATAGCATTGGTAGTGCAATGGATCAGCTTCCTCTATTTAGATCAATGTAAGAAATATCTCTGATTTCTCTCAATATTTCCGATTTCTCCCGAGTTTTTTGTGTTGCCGATTTGTCCGATATTTTCATAACTCTTCAGGTCTAAGTTTATTATTGCCGATATTTCCAATAAGTTTCTTTCCAGACCCTTAGCAATATATTCCCCAACATGATATCTGCAGCATTGTGATTTAGATAATCCCTAGACGCACCTCTTACGTACTAAGCAGGAGATGAACAAGATCATCTGAGATGATATCTATAGACAATTCGTGCAAGTCACCTAGATTAACCCTCAAGGCAAGTTACATCTTAAGTTGGCCTTCTAGGCCAAGCACTTCATAGATTTGAGGGACAGGCTCATTGTTTGATCCGATTACACACTTGACCCACCTTGTTCCCATTAATATTAATTTCACATATATGAGTTGTTAGTTCATGTAAAAAGACTCGGTTCTATCTTGTATGCTCCCGACTTAACGAAGGGTCAACTTCCAATTTCTTTCATGATGGTGTATGCATGCCTTCAACATGCATGCACCAATGCTAGTTTATTTCTAGATTTGCCACCTTCTATTCATTGTTGTTCCAAAATCAGAAAATTCAACTTTACATTTCCAATTTCAAGAAAAGAACACTAGATAGTTTTAATAGAGATAGGGCGCTAATACCAAGGAGAGGCTGAAGGGGAGGTGCATTTGTAGCCTACTCCAATTTAGGTATGATTCTCTCCAAGGCAAGCACATATATCCATGCAAGTTCAACACTCTATCCTAGGAGATACACAATCTCACTAAAGAGATACACAATCTCTATTCTTATTCATTCAGTCCAATAGAGAGCAGTGGACTTGAAGTTTCCAGTATTTCCTATTTTCAAAGTAATAAAATAGTGAACTTGCTATGTTGAAATTCAAATATGTTGAACTTGCTATTAGAATTTCAGTTTGATGAGTTTTAGTTCAAAGTAAAAATCAGATTGCAGTTTTGATAGTACTTTCAGTATTTTGTTGATCCTAAGTAGGTAAGTTAAGTCAGATTGCTACGCTGTTACCATGTGATGAGAATTTCAACATGCATCACTCTAGGGTATATTTTGTATGAAGAGGCCCACAACCATGAGAAGTATGAGCTCAAGAAGGTTCCTTGAAATGGGCACTTCTACTCTAAGGATAGCAACTCCTCCAAAAATATGATTCACCATAAATAGTAGCCCACCATAAACTCCAGTCAACTCCTGTCAAAGAAATGGCTCAAGCAAGACACACTCTCACCAAATATAGCAATGAATGCCTCAAGGTGTGAAGAAGATTCTTTCATAGGCGCGCACCCAAGGTCAAAGTCAACAAAAAACCTCAAGGTTAGTGTGCCTTACGCTTTTTTAAATATAGCAAACTCATCACATGTGTATCTCACTAAAGAGATACACAATCTCTATTCTTATTCATTCAGTCCAATAGAGAGCAGTGGACTTCAAGTGTCCAGTATTTCCTATTTTCAACGTAATAAAATAGTGAACTTGCTGTGTTAAAATTCAAATATGTTGAACTTGCTATTAGAATTTTCAGTTTGATGTGTTTTAGTTCCTAGTAAAAATCAGATTGCAGTTTTGATAGTACTCTCAGTATTTTGTTGATCCTAAGTAGGTAGGTTAGGTCAGATTGCTAGGCGGTTACCATGTGATGAGAATTTCAGCATGCATCACTCTAGGGTATTTTTTGTATGAAGAGGTCCACAACTATGAGAAGTATGAGCTCCTTGAAAAGGGCACTTCTACTCTAAGAATAGCAACTCCTCCAAAAATATGATTCACCATAAATAGTAGCCCACCATAAACTCAACTCCTGTCAAAGAAATGTAAAAATAGAAACGGCTCAAGTGAGACACACTCTTGCCAAATATAGCAATGAATGCCTCAAGGTGTGAAGAAAATTCTTCCATAGGTACACCCAAGGTCAAAGTCAACAAGAAACCTCAAGGTTAGTGTGCCTTACGTTTTTTTAAATATAGCAAACTCATCTCATGTGGGGCCTACCAAGAACCCTCTAGGAACTATCAAAATGGATCCAAATCCTCTAAAATAAAACTCCTCAAGTGACCTAAAATTTGATATGTCTATTGTACATCATACCAGCTTCCCAAAGAAACTTGTTAAAAATAGAGCCAAATTTTTATGGTCTCAAAATATATTGAAGTAAAACCATGAACAAATCCCCATAAAATACAAAATGTAATTACCCTGCCACTCATATCATATTTCTATAATTAAAAAAATTGAGAAATAGAATCTTTATAAAATAGTTTTTTTCTAAAAATAGAAACTTTTCTGATTTGCCCAAATTCAAAGTTCAAACCACATGCCCATCTCCATAAAGTCAACAAATATATGATCAAATCCAGAAAAAAATGATTTTCAAGAAAATGATTTCTGAAATCAAGACAGTGAAAAACATTGATCTAACCATAGATAATTAGGAGCCTTAGACCTCCCATACTTGATGGAGTTTCTGCGTTTTATGGCTTTTATTGCAAATTCAAAAATCCACCTCACTTGAGGTTTCCCAGATCTAGTCCCTATTAACTTTGGCCTTAGAGCTGCGATGAAATATTAGTTTGCAACAGCAAACAGCATAAAATATTTCATCACAATTCAACCCAACACACTATGCAGCCCAAGAGAAATGATACCAAACATATGTCAACAAATTTCAGCCCTTAGGGCACACTTTTCCAAGCATATACCAGGTCTGAAAATCACTTTATTACAGCAGATATTAGAACAGCAAACCTGCTCTCTTATGCTCTGGTTATATGTTTACTCACTTAACAATTTCAGCCCTTGAAAATGTCAAATCAGCATGAACAATAAGTGCTTGAAATTAGCCCTTCAAGAAGATAATGAAAGCTGAAAATCCAATCTGCAATAACACAAGGATTGGACAGCTGGAAACTTCATAGAGAGAGAGAGAGAGAGAGAGAGAAATGAAGTACGTGTGCATACCACAGCATTATCACAAAGTTGGTACAATCCTTTAGTTCTCCAAAACCCTGCCTGGGGGGGAGGGGGCATGAAAACCATAGCCTTCACCAAAGATCTCCAGCAAGCAGGCACCAACACAAGCTAGTCCTCCTTGGAAAAATGTCTCTTTCTCTCCTTAATCAATCTCCTCTAGGGTGAACCCTATCTTCTTTTTATCGTTATGGTTATACCCTATGTTGATGAAATTGTCATTGATGCCAACATGGACTTGCAGTGGCCCCACAGGATGTCATTGATGCCAAGGTCTACAGTGCCTTGATCGCCTTGATCTCTTACAGAGTGGGTTTGTGCTTTGAAGCACCATGTACCCAGTTGACAAGGTCTTTGTACCCTGCCGATGTTGCTAAAGACCCTGGAGATTGTCCTGAAGCCTTGATGGATGTTGGAG